>JBBDGP010005634.1:0-33440 GCA_037952835.1 Lithobates septentrionalis
CCTGTATTAGGTGGATGGGGTCACCTGTTTCCTGGGGTTATCCTAGACCTGTATTAGGTGGATGGGGTCACCTGTTTCCTGGGGTTATCCTAGAACTGTATTAGGTGGACGGATCACCTGGTTCAGACCTTTATTAGGTGGAGGGGTCACCTGTTTCCTGGGGTTATCTCAGACCTGTATTAGGTGGACGGATCACCTGGTTCAGACCTTTATTAGGTGGAGGGGTCACCTGTTTCCTGGGGTTATCCTAGAACTGTATCATCAGGTGGGGGGGGGTCACCTAGTTCCTGAGGTGATTTTAGACCTGTATTAGGTGGAGTGGGTCACCTGGTTCAGACCTGTCTTAGGTGGACGGATCACCTGGTTCAGACCTGTATTAGGTGGAGGGATCACCTGGTTCAGACCTGTCTTAGGTGGACGGATCACCTGGTTCAGACCTGTATTAGGTGGAGGGATCACCTGGTTCAGACCTGTATTGGGTGGAGGGATCACTGTTCAGACCTGTATTGGGTGGAGGGATCACTGTTCAGACCTGTATTGGGTGGAGGGGTCACCTGGTTCAGACCTGTATTGGGTGGAGGGATCACTGTTCAGACCTGTATTGGGTGGAGGGGTCACCTGGTTCAGACCTGTATTGGGTGGAGGGATCACCTGGTTCAGACCTGTATTGGGTGGAGGGATCACTGTTCAGACCTGTATTAGGTGGAGGGGTCACCTGGTTCAGACCTGTATTGGGTGGAGGGGTCACCTGGTTCAGACCTGTATTAGGTGGAGGGATCACCTGGTTCAGACCTGTATTAGGTGGAGGGATCACCTGGTTCAGACCTGTATTAGGTGGATGGATCACCTGGTTCAGACCTGTATTAGGTGGATGGATCACCTGGTTCAGACCTGTATTAGGTGGAGGGATCACCTGGTTCAGACCTGTATTAGGTGGAGGGATCACCTGGTTCAGACCTGTATTAGGTGAAGGGGTCACCTGGTTCAGACCTGTATTAGGTGGAGGGATCACCTGGTTCAGACCTGTATTAGGTGAAGGGGTCACCTGGTTCAGACCTGTATTAGGTGGAGGGATCACCTGGTTCAGACCTGTATTAGGTGGAGGGGTCACCTGGTTCAGACCTGTATTAGGTGGAGGGATCACCTGGTTCAGACCTGTATTAGGTGGAGGGATCACCTGGTTCAGACCTGTATTAGGTGGAGGGATCACCTGGTTCAGACCTGTATTAGGTGGAGGGATCACCTGGTTCAGACCTGTATTACGTGGAAGGATCACCTGGTTCCTGGGGTGATCCCAGACCTGCATTAGGTGGAGTGTATCTTGTATTCCAGGTATATGGATCGTGTAGATGACCTCCGGATCTATAGACGCACGCTAGAAAAGATGTTTCATGATCTCCGTGCAGCCAGACACGGAGGTGTGAGGGGAGGAACTCGAACCAGTTTCTGTTGATCCGCACAGGAGACAATACGGCTAAATCATTCATGAAGCAGAATTTCCCTCGCTGAGGAAACGCTGCAAATCCCATCTGCTGAGTGATCAGGGTAATGCATGACAACATACACAGCCAACATGAATAAATTAAAAGGCCCCCCGATCTACAGGATGTCCATACGGAGCGCCCCTTAACTCAGGACATATGGAGGCCAAGCCAAAGATATTAACAAGCAGAAGACGACTCGTTATGTTCATCATAAATCATTCCCATACAGGTCCCATCGATTACCTGGTTATCTCACACAGGATTCATTATTTGCTTTCAGATTCATTAATAACATCACTGTAACCGGGCTGGAGAGAGAAGATTCAGAGCCGCACCAATGTTCTCAGCTAAGCACCCCAACTCTACTCCAACTCTACTCTACCCCCAACTCTAGTCCAACTCTACTCTACCCCCAACTCTAGTCCAACCCCACTCTACCCCCAACTCTAGTCCAACTCTACTCTACCCCCAACTCTAGTCCAACTCTACTCTACCCCCAACTCTAGTCCAACTCTACTCTACCCCCAACTCTAGTCCAACTCTACTCTACCCCCAACTCTAGTCCAACCCCACTCTACCCCCAACTCTAGTCCAACTCTACTCTACCCCCAACTCTAGTCCAACTCTACTCTACCCCCAACTCTAGTCCAACCCCACTCTACCCCCAACTCTAGTCCAACCCCACTCTACCCCCAACTCTAGTCCAACCCCACTCTACCCCCAACTCTAGTCCAACTCTACTCTACCCCCAACTCTAGTCCAACTCTACTCTACCCCCAACTCTAGTCCAACCCCACTCTACCCCCAACTCTAGTCCAACCCCACTCTACCCCCAACTCTAGTCCAACCCCACTCTACCCCCAACTCTAGTCCAACCCCACTCTACCCCCAACTCTAGTCCAACCCCACTCTACCCCCAACTCTAGTCCAACCCCACTCTACCCCCAACTCTAGTCCAACCCCACTCTACCCCCAACTCTAGTCCAACCCCACTCTACCCCCAACTCTAGTCCAACCCCACTCTACCCCCAACTCTAGTCCAACCCCACTCTACCCCCAACTCTAGTCCAACCCCACTCTACCCCCAACTCTAGTCCAACCCCACTCTACCCCCAACTCTAGTCCAACCCCACTCTACCCCCAACTCTAGTCCAACCCCACTCTACCCCCAACTCTAGTCCAACCCCACTCTACCCCCAACTCTAGTCCAACCCCACTCTACCCCCAACTCTAGTCCAACCCCACTCTACCCCCAACTCTAGTCCAACCCCACTCTACCCCCAACTCTAGTCCAACCCCACTCTACCCCCAACTCTAGTCCAACCCCACTCTACCCCCAACTCTAGTCCAACCCCACTCTACCCCCAACTCTAGTCCAACCCCACTCTACCCCCAACTCTAGTCCAACCCCACTCTACCCCCAACTCTAGTCCAACCCCACTCTACCCCCAACTCTAGTCCAACCCCACTCTACCCCCAACTCTAGTCCAACCCCACTCTACCCCCAACTCTAGTCCAACCCCACTCTACCCCCAACTCTAGTCCAACCCCACTCTACCCCCAACTCTAGTCCAACCCCACTCTACCCCCAACTCTAGTCCAACCCCACTCTACCCCCAACTCTAGTCCAACCCCACTCTACCCCCAACTCTAGTCCAACCCCACTCTACCCCCAACTCTAGTCCAACCCCACTCTACCCCCAACTCTAGTCCAACCCCACTCTACCCCCAACTCTAGTCCAACCCCACTCTACCCCCAACTCTAGTCCAACCCCACTCTACCCCCAACTCTAGTCCAACCCCACTCTACCCCCAACTCTAGTCCAACCCCACTCTACCCCCAACTCTAGTCCAACCCCACTCTACCCCCAACTCTAGTCCAACCCCACTCTACCCCCAACTCTAGTCCAACCCCACTCTACCCCCAACTCTAGTCCAACCCCACTCTACCCCCAACTCTAGTCCAACTCTACTCTACCCCCAACTCTAGTCCAACTCTACTCTACCCCCAACTCTAGTCCAACTCTACTCTACCCCCAACTCTAGTCCAACCTTACTCTACCCCCAACTCTAGTCCAACTCTACTCTACCCCCAACTCTAGTCCAACTCTACTCTACCCCCAACTCTAGTCCAACCTTACTCTACCCCCAACTCTAGTCCAACTCTACTCTACCCCCAACTCTAGTCCAACTCTACTCTACCCCCAACTCTAGTCCAACTCTACTCTACCCCCAACTCTAGTCCAACCCCACTCTACCCCCAACTCTAGTCCAACTCTACTCTACCCCCAACTCTAGTCCAACCCCACTCTACCCCCAACTCTAGTCCAACCCCACTCTACCCCCAACTCTAGTCCAACTCTACTCTACCCCCAACTCTAGTCCAACTCTACTCTACCCCCAACTCTAGTCCAACCCCACTCTACCCCCAACTCTAGTCCAACTCTACTCTACCCCCAACTCTAGTCCAACTCTACTCTACCCCCAACTCTAGTCCAACTCTACTCTACCCCCAACTCTAGTCCAACCCTACCCTACCCTACCCCCAACTCTAGTCCAACTCTACTCTTCCCCAACTCTATGCCAACTTTACTCTACCCCACCCCAACTCTACCCTACTCTACCACAACTTTACTCAAATGCTACTGCACCCTACTCCAACTATACTCCTCCAATTCTTTTGTACTCTACCCCAACAGGACGCCCAGTATAAACATGGTGCGGAGGATATTCCAAATGAGGTTGCTGCTGGCGATGGCTGGGCACCTGTCATAGCCGCTGGATGCACAAACAGGCTGGGGGGTCCAACACTGAGGGCATTTTTTTTAGAGCCAAGACAGGCTGAATGCGTCCCACTCAGCCTCATAAAACTTACAATGAGAAGAAAGTGCAAATATGATGGTGAAAATCATGAATTAAGTCTGGGTACAAAATGTCAATTATACAGCTCTTACCCTCACAACCGAATCTTCATCAACAAGCCCGCGGCACAAGGAGGGCGCCCTCCACCCAGAGCATGCAGCACAAGGAGAGCGCCCTCCACCCAGAGTACGCGGCACAAGGAGAGCGCCCTCCACCCAGAGCACGCGGCACAAGGAGAGCACCCTCCACCCAGAGCACGCGGCACAAGGAGAGCACCCTCCACCCAGAGCACGCGGCACAAGGAGAGCGCCCTCCACCCAAAGCACGCGGCACAAGTAGAGCGCCCTCCACCCAAAGCACGCGGCACAAGTAGAGCGCCCTCCACCCAAAGCACGCGGCAGAAGTAGAGCGCCCTCCACCCAGAGCACGCGGCACAAGGAGAGCGCCCTCCACCCAGAGCACGCGGCACAAGGAGAGCGCCCTCCACCCAAAGCACGCGGCAGAAGTAGAGCGCCCTCCACCCAGAGCACGCGGCACAAGGAGAGCGCCCTCCACCCAGAGCACGCGGCACAAGGAGAGCGCCCTCCACCCAGAGCACATGGCACAAGGAGGGCGCCCTCCACCCAGAGCACGCGGCACAAGGAGGGCGCCCTCTACCCAGAGCACGCGGCACAAGGAGAGCACACGACACAAGAAGAGCGCCCTCCATCCAAAGCACTCGGCACAAGGAGAGCGCCCTCCACCCATAGCACAAGGAGGGCGCCCTCCACCCAGAGCACACAGCACAAGGAGAGCGCCCTCCACCCAGAGCACGCGGCACAAGGAGAGCGCCCTCCACCCAGAGCACGCGGCACAAGGAGAGCGCCCTCCACCCAGAGCACGCGGCACAAGGAGAGCGCCCTCCACCCAGAGCACGCGGCACAAGGAGAGCGCCCTCCACCCAGAGTACGCGGCACAAGGAGAGCGCCCTCCACCCAGAGCACGCAGCACAAGGAGAGTGCCATCCATCCAGAGCACGTGGCACAAGGAGGGCACCCTCCACCCAGAGCACGCGGCACAAGGAGGGCGCCCTCCACCCAGAGCACGCGGCGCAAGGAGGGTGCCCTCCACCCAGAGCACGCGGCACAAGGAGAGCACACGGCACAAGAAGAGCGCCCTCCATCCAAAGCACTCGGCACAAGGAGAGCGCCCTCCATCCAAAGCACTCGGCACAAGGAGAGCGACCTCCACCCATAGCACAAGGAGAGCGCCCTCCACCCAGAGCACGCGGCACAAGGAGAGCGCCCTCCACCCAGAGCACGCGGCACAAGGAGAGCGCCCTCCACCCAGAGTACGCGGCACAAGGAGAGCGCCCTCCACCCAGAGCACGCGGCACAAGGAGAGCGCCCTCCACCCAGAGCACGCGGCACAAGGAGAGCGCCCTCCACCCAGAGCACGCGGCACAAGGAGAGCGCCCTCCACCCAGAGCACGCGGCACAAGGAGAGCGCCCTCCACCCAGAGCACGTGGCACAAGGAGGGTGCCCTCCACCCAGAGCACGCGGCACAAGGAGAGCACACGGCACAAGAAGAGCGCCCTCCATCCAAAGCACTCGGCACAAGGAGAGCGCCCTCCATCCAAAGCACTCGGCACAAGGAGAGCGCCCTCCATCCAAAGCACTCGGCACAAGGAGAGCGACCTCCACCCATAGCACAAGGAGAGCGCCCTCCACCCAGAGCACGCGGCACAAGGAGAGCGCCCTCCACCCAGAGTACGCGGCACAAGGAGAGCGCCCTCCACCCAGAGCACGCGGCACAAGGAGAGCGCCCTCCACCCAGAGCACGCGGCACAAGGAGAGCGCCCTCCACCCAGAGCACGCGGCACAAGGAGAGCGCCCTCCACCCAGAGCACGCGGCACAAGGAGAGCGCCCTCCACCCAGAGCACGCGGCACAAGGAGAGCACCCTAAACCTTGAACACACGATGGCAGAAATCAGGATGTTTAATCTCACACAAGTTTAGGTCTGCATTTTTTTTGCTAGAAAAGTACTTGGAAACCCCAAAATGTTATATATGTTTTCTGGAAGCAGAGGCTCTGGAGAATTAAATGGTGGCCGCAGCATTTTTTTTATGAATCGTGAATTATAGCTCTCACTCCGATGTTTGCGGCGATACCTCACACGTGTGGTGCGATCAACATTTACATATGCATGCCGGACCCATGAGGACACTTGCATTTGCGTTTATGCACGGGGGTGGGGGGTCTCTTCCCAGAGCCTTAAAAACTGATCAGGCAGCTGTAAAGTAAAACAACTGACGGCCAGGTGAGAAAAAGGGAGCAAAGATGATGGTAGCAGCTGCCGGGATCACTTTTACAAAACAGCCGATCGCTGGCTGAAAAAACAAAAAAAACAAAAAACAAAGAGTTGCCAAGATGAGGACCGCAGCCACGGCGTTGTAATAACCCCCCCGATGGCGGGACGTTTATATACGTATCTCGGTCAGTAAACGGTTAAAAAGGAGAAATGGTCCTCGCTCCCAGATGGGCAAAAACTGACAGAACCCGATGCTGGGTGTCACCGAAATCTAACCAATCACACTGAATGTAGAGCGGGTGCCGAGGGGTCCAGGCCAGTTAGGGGGACCCCCCCCGTCCCCCCATTATTGGAAGGTACAGGTTTAATAAAGAAGTTCTGCAGCAGCTGCTGTCAGTAAACCCGTATCCTTCCCGGACAAACCTGTGGATGTGGTAAGTGTTCCTCACATACCTGCAGTCCTCTGCGCCGGAGAATACTAGAATCGTCCATGTCTGGCTCCGTACCCGTCCGGGTCTTGCGGGATCCTGCATTCCGTCACCAAGGAATCCTCATTACAGATCTGGGAATTTCTCTCTTCTCTACAATCTGGGCTTCATGCAACTTTCCCGAGGCAAGCACAGCTCTGGTAAGGCAGCGGAGAGTCGCAGCTGAGAATACACCCCCTCAGGTGTCTGTTATCACACCAGCAGCTTGGGGGGGGGGGGGGCGAGCAGCCCTCAGTCATAGAGAGCCCACCGCTGAGGGTGGGGCGTTCATCACAGGCTGTGCACAGCCGTCCTCTCCTCTCCCATCCACCGCTGACTGCAGCAAAGTAACAGGATCACTTCTCTACTGCCGGGACCCGAGGCTGCTGTGATCAGTGCTGAGGAGGGACAGTCCAGAGAAGTCCCCCAACCGGCTCATTTATAGATTCCCAGCCAACAGCTGATTACATCGCTCAGCTGAGAGCAGCGCTGCCAATTAAAGGGACAGAGCCACAGTATGACATCATCACAAGTCTGGAATGTGGATTCTGCAATGAAACTCGGCAACTCTGCACTGTCACTGCCAGCAACCAACAAACCCTGCAACTCCGCGCTGTCACTGCCAGCACCCAGCAAACCCTGCAACTCCACGCTGTCACTGCCAGCAACCAACAAACCCTGCAACTCCGCGCTGTCACTGCCAGCACCCAGCAAACCCTGCAACTCCGCGCTGTCACTGCCAACACCCAGCAAACCCTGCAACTCCGCGCTGTCACTGCCAACACCCAGCAAACCCTGCAACTCCGCGCTGTCACTGCCAACACCCAGCAAACCCTGCAACTCAGCGCTGTCACTGCCAACACCCAGCAAACCCTGCAACTCAGCGCTGTCACTGCCAACACCCAGCAAACCCTGAAACTCTGCGCTGTCACTGCCAACACCCAGCAAACCCTGCAACTCTGCGCTGTCACTGCCAATACCCAGCAAACCCTGAAACTCTGCGCTGTCACTGCCAACACCCAGCAAACCCTGCAACTCTGCGCTGTCACTGCCAACACCCAGCAAACCCTGCAACTCTGCGCTGTCACTGCCAACACCCAGCAAACCCTGCAACTCAGCGCTGTCACTGCCAACACCCAGCAAACCCTGAAACTCTGCGCTGTCACTGCCAACACCCAGCAAACCCTGCAACTCCGCGCTGTCACTGCCAACACCCAGCAAACCCTGAAACTCTGCGCTGTCACTGCCAACACCCAGCAAACCCTGCAACTCAGCGCTGTCACTGCAAACACCCAGCAAACCCTGAAACTCTGCGCTGTCACTGCCAACACCCAGCAAACCCTGCAACTCTGCGCTGTCACTGCCAACACCCAGCAAACCCTGCAACTCTGCGCTGTCACTGCCAGCACCCAGCAAACCCTGCAACTCTGCGCTGTCACTGCCAGCACCCAGCAAACCCTGCAACTCCGCGCTGTCACTGCCAGCACCCAGCAAACCCTGCAACTCCGCGCTGTCACTGCCAGCACCCAGCAAACCCTGCAACTCTGCGCTGTCACTGCCAACACCCAACAAACCCTGCAACTCTGCGCTGTCACTGCCAGCACCCAGCAAACCCTGCAACTCTGCGCTGTCACTGCCAACACCCAGCAAACCCTGCAACTCCGCGCTGTCACTGCCAACACCCAGCAAACCCTGCAACTCCTCGCTGTCACTGCCAGCACCCAGCAAACCCTGCAACTCCGCGCTGTCACTGCCAGCACCCAGCAAACCCTGCAACTCTGCGCTGTCACTGCCAACACCCAGCAAACCCTGCAACTCTGCGCTGTCACTGCCAACACCCAGCAAACCCTGCAACTCCACGCTGTCACTGCCAACACCCAGCAAACCCTGCAACTCTGCGCTGTCACTGCCAACACCCAGCAAACCCTGCAACTCTGCGCTGTCACTGCCAACACCCAGCAAACCCTGCAACTCCGCACTGTCACTGCCAACACCCAGCAAACCCTGCAACTCAGCGCTGTCACTGCCAACACCCAGCAAACCCTGCAACTCTGCGCTGTCACTGCCAACACCCAGCAAACCCTGCAACTCCGCACTGTCACTGCCAACACCCAGCAAACCCTGCAACTCTGCGCTGTCACTGCCAACACCCAGCAAACCCTGCAACTCCGCGCTGTCACTGCCAGCACCCAGCAAACCCTGCAACTCTGCGCTGTCACTGCCAGCACCCAGCAAACCCAGCAACTCCGCGCTGTCACTGCCAACACCCAGCAAACCCTGCAACTCCGCGCTGTCACTGCCAACACCCAGCAAACCCTGCAACTCTGTGCTGTCACTGCCAACACCCAGCAAACCCTGCAACTCTGTGCTGTCACTGCCAACACCCAGCAAACCCTGCATCCACATGAGAGCCAACAAATGACTATTTATACAGACACAAATTGCAATTTAAAAAGCCACAGATATGGGAGATGAACCTTTAATTGTAACCTGTGAGTATCACCTCTTGTGTCGGTACAAAGGCCAAACATTCCGGGGGGGGGGGACCATTTGGAGGATTTCTGTTCTTAGGATTTAGGCCGGGTTCACACTGCTCTGACCCCCTGACAGTCGTACCACTTTGGATCAGACTTTGCCCTGCGACTTGAAGTCAGACTTCAATAAACAGGGATCCGACTTTGATCCCCGACAATACCAGGCACCGTGTCTGGTATGAATATTTAGGGGGAACTCCACGCCAGATTAAAAGAAAAAAAAAATGGCATGGGTTCCCCCTCCAAGAGCATACCAGGCCCCTTGGTCTGGTATGGATTTTAAGGGGAACCTGCACTCTGAAAAAAAGGCGTGGGGGTCCCCCCAAAATCCATACCAGACCCTTATCCGAGCACACAGCCTGGCAGGTCAGGAAAGGGGGTGGGGACGAGCGAGCGGCCCCCTCTCTCCTGAACCGTACCAGGCTGCATGCCCTTAACATGGGGGGAGGGTGGATGTTTGGGGCAGGGGGGCTGCGTCCCTCCACCCCAAAGGACCTTGTCCCCATGCTGATAGGGACAAGGGCCTCTTCCGTCAACCCTGGCCGTTGGTTGTCGGGGTCTGAGGGCGGGGGGCATATCGGAATCTGGGAGTCCCCTTTAACAAGCCCCCAGATCCCGGCCCCACCACCCTATATGAATGTGTTTCAAAATGTCACCATTTCTGCCTGGAGAGGCAAACTTTGGAGCACAACTGTATATCAGAGTCCCACCTTCCATCACATCAAAGTCTCCTCCCTCACATCTGGGTCCCTATCCAAGTCCCCCTCCTACATTGGGGGTCTCCAAACTGCAGCCCTCCAATCTAACAGATCAGATATAAGGAGCATCTAGTAGTGGCCATAGATGAAGCCACCCAGCTCCGAGCGATTGCAAACAAGCGGCGGCTTCCCCTGCATCTCCTCCCTCCTTGGCAGTTAATAGGTGCGCTTCTCCTCCCAGACAATCGGGTCTCAGGACCCCGCTTTCTAAGCCTGGGATTGGCTGGGCGGAGAATCAGGAAAACAATAGTGAAAATTTATTTGCTATTGTCACTCAACTGAGTGGGCTCAGGGCACAGTGCTCTGCGTCCGGCGCCCTGCATGTAAATTGGGGGCCGGGAGAATGGATTATGGGGGCGGCGCCACTGCGCTCCGTATAGACGGGCCGCCGCTGGATGTGGCCCTTATACTGGATAGTCTGGGGCCCCTTGTGGCAGATCAGCAAGATGTACCAACAATCATCCAAGCAGAGGGAAGGCCAACCTGACTAGAAGATCACCGGAATCTTGCGGCAGGACATCCCACCATGTCATTGTAGGGGAAACTGGGTGATGATTTCTAAGCAAAATCTAACGAGGGGTTCAGCCAAATATAAAGTAGCCCAACAGAGCCACCCAAGAGATCACAATAATGACACAGCTCAATGGGTGTCAAACACAACACAAGTGAAAGAAAACGGTCTGTGTGGCCTGTGACAACTTCTGCCGCTGGTTGGAACAGACCATACAATCCAGGTACAATCTCGGATTCCGATAATTACCTGATATCCCAAAATGTGGAACATGATCCAGGAGACAACAAAACCCCAACAAACCGGCTGGAACCCTCATAAGAAGAGATCCCGACCAACAGTCACCAAGGACACGGGTTTCCAGAACTTCACCAAGGACGCGGGTTTCCAGAGCTTCACCAAGGACACGGGTTTCCAGAGCCTCACCAAGGACACGGGTTTCCAGAGCTTCACCAAGGACGCGGGTTTCCAAAGCTTCACCAAGGACGCGGGTTTCAAAAGCTTCACCAAGGACACGGGTTTCCAGAGCTTCACCAAGGACGCGGGTTTCCAAAGCTTCACCAAGGACGCGGGTTTCCAAAGCTTCACCAAGGACACGGGTTTCCAAAGCTTCACCAAGGACACGGGTTTCCAAAGCTTCACCAAGGACGCGGGTTTCCAAAGCTTCACCAAGGACACGGGTTTCCAAAGCTTCACCAAGGACACGGGTTTCCAGAGCTTCACCAAGGACACGGGTTTCCAGAGCTTCACCAAGGACACGGGTTTCCAGAGCTTCACCAAGGACACTGGTTTCCAGAGCTTCACCAAGGACGCGGGTTTCCAGAGCTTCACCAAGGACGCGGGTTTCCAGAGCTTCACCAAGGACACGGGTTTCCAGAACTTCACCATGGACGCGGGTTTCCAGAGCTTCACCAAGGACGCGGGTTTCCAGAGCTTCACCAAGGACACGGGTTTCCAGAGCTTCACCAAGGACACGGATCCAGAGCTTCACCAAGGACACGGGTTTCCAGAGCTTCACCAAGGACACGGGTTTCCAGAGCTTCACCAAGGCCACGGTTTCCAGAGCTTCACCAAGGACGCGGGTTTCCAGAGCTTCACCAAGGACGCGGGTTTCCAAAGCTTCACCAAGGACGCGGGTTTCCAAAGCTTCACCAAGGACGCGGGCTTCCAAAGCTTCACCAAGGACACGGGTTTCCAAAGCTACACCAAGGACACGGGTTTCCAAAGCTTCACCAAGGACACGGATCCAGAGCTTCACCAAGGACACGGGTTTCCAGAGCTTCACCAAGGACGCGGGTTTCCAGAGCTTCACCAAGGACACGGGTTTCCAGAACTTCACCATGGACGCGGGTTTCCAGAGCTTCACCAAGGACGCGGGTTTCCAGAGCTTCACCAAGGCCACGGTTTCCAGAGCTTCACCAAGGACGCGGGTTTCCAGAGCTTCACCAAGGACGCAGGTTTCCAAAGCTTCACCAAGGACGCGGGTTTCCAAAGCTTCACCAAGGACGCGGGTTTCCAAAGCTTCACCAAGGACGCGGGTTTCCAAAGCTTCACCAAGGACACGGATCCAGAGCTTCACCAAGGACACGTGTTTCCAGAGCTTCACCAAGGACACGGGTTTCCAGAGCTTGACCAAGGACACGGGTTTCCAGAGCTTCACCAAGGACACGGGTTTCCAGAGCTTCACCAAGAACACGGGTTTTCAAGGCTTCACCAAGAACACGGGTTTTCAAGGCTTCACCAAGGACACGGGTTTCCAGAGCTTCACCAAGGACACGGGTTTCCAGAGCTTCACCAAGGACACGGGTTTCCAGAGCTTCACCAAGGACACGGGTTTCCAGAGCTTCACCAAGGACACGGGTTTCCAGAGCTTCACCAAGGACACGGGTTTCCAGAGTCTCACCAAAGACACGGGTTTCCAGAGCTTCACCAAGGACACGGGTTTCCAGAGCTTCACCAAGGACACGGGTTTCCAGAGCTTCACCAAGGACACGGGTTTCCAAAGCTTCACCAAGGACACGGGTTTCCAGAGCTTCACCAAAGGACACGGGTTTCCAGAGCTTCACCAAGGACACGGGTTTCCAGAGCTTCACCAAGGACGCGGGTTTCCAGAGCTTCACCAAGGACACGGGTTTCCAGAGCTTCACCAAGGACACGGGTTTCCAGAGCTTCACCAAGGACGCGGGTTTCCAGAGCTTCACCAAGGATGCGGGTTTCCAGAGCTTCACCAAGGACGCGGGTTTCCAGAGCTTCACCAAGGACGCGGGTTTCCAGAGCTTCACCAAGGACGCTGGTTTCCAGAGCTTCACCAAGGACACGGATCCAGAGCTTCACCAAGGACACGGATCCAGAGCTTCACCAAGGACACGGATCCAGAGCTTCACCAAGGACACGGATCCAGAGCTGGGGGACTTGGACCTTCTCCAGGAGACAATGGATTATTCATTACAAGAGAGCTGAACTATTTCTATAAATGATAAACCGAACGCTTCCTGCCCAGAATGAGCGGCTCAGTGTGACCCTTCAATACTGAGGACAGGAAACACACCGAGCCCTTTACACCAACCGTATTTGTCCCCCGATTTCATATTGTACTGACCACATCAGTCTCTGCACCACAGGAGCTTACACTCTAATGTCCCCCCACAGTCACACACTATTGTTATTATACATTTGTACACACTATATTACCAAAAGTATTGGGACGCCTGCCTTTACACACACATGACCTTTAATGACCCCCCAGTCTTAGTCTGTAGGGTTCAATATTGAGTTGGCTCCGCCCTTCACAGCTATAACAGCTTCACCTCTTCTGGGAAGGTCGTCCACAAGGTTTAGGCCTGACCTCACAAATGCTCTTCTGGAAGAATGGTCAAACCTTCCCATAGACACCCTCCTAAACCTTGTGGCCTTCCCAGAAGAGTTGAAGCTGTTATAGCTGCAAAGGGCGGAGCCAACTCAATATTGAACCCTCCGGACTAAGACTGGGATGTCATTAAAGTTCATGTGTGTGTAAAGGCAGGCGTCCCAATACTTCTGGTAATATAATGTAGCTGACATATACCGCAGTGCTGTACAGAGATCACTGAGCCAGTCACATCAGTCTCTGTACCAGAGGAGCTTACACTCTAATGTCCTCCCACAGTCACACACTATTACTACCTCTGATAAGCACAGCCTAGTCTAGAACTGCTCCAGCTTGTAAATGGCCAATGAAGGAGCAGCAATCTAATGGAATCAGCACTCTGCTTTCTCCTCCAGTCAGGAAGCTCGGAGTGTTCTATAGATTGCAGTCTACAATACATGAGGGGCTGGATTAGCTAAGCAGTGCAGGGATGATGAGAAGAACATGACAGCCAATTTCAAGGACTTGGTACCTCCATTCAGATGAGAACGTCCCCCCCCCCAGGCCTGGGCAGCAAGGGTGACTGGAATGGGGGCAGAGGTGGACACTGGACTACGTGGGTTGGGGGGGGGGGGGGGGGGGCGACAACTCACACCAATAGTAGAGATATTTTACAGGGGCTCTAAATTCACATCCACACTGCAGGGTCACTGCTCTACCCTGGTCCAAAGGTAGCACATGGGGCCGCGACTACCGTCCAATCAAGGCGCTGTATCAATCCTGAATAATACCAAATCCAAACCCCACCCCCACCACATCTAACAGATCCTACAGTTATTTATGTATGAGCAACCAATAAATAAATATACTTACCCAATCCTCTGCTCCTGCCCACAGCTTTTGCCCCCCCTGCTCTCCACCCATCCTCCTGATGTCATGAAGACCAGAGGAGGGTCCATAGCCTGGTTTTGGGCACAAGGACATCAAGGGACAGTCCACCATTGGGTTATGGGGTTTCTCCTCTTTTGAAGGCCAAACCAAGCGATTAACCCTTCCAGTACAGGAACGGCCCCACTAGAGGGAAGAAAGGTTTTCTGCCTGGAGTTGGGCTTTAATAAAGAGCCGTTTCCAGACACACAACACGCGGCTCTTCTCCTTTATTCTTCGATGATACATTTACCAATTTCAACTTCCCCTTTCTTCCCTCGTCTCCCCCGCACAACACAGAGCGGCCTTTCCATTCATCTTCTATTCATAGTCACAGATTTCCATGGAAAAGAAGCAGAACTGGAAGATTCAATGATACAGGAAATTTTCCACCGAATGCCAACTTCCCTCTTCTCTCTGCTGAGCATGAATGCAAAGAGCCCCGGGCCCAGAGCAGCCACGGGGGCCGAGGCCGGAGATCAGTTCTGGGTGGAGCCTGTGGATGACACAAAGGAATGTATACCACAGAACGGCTCTCATCTCCTCACCTCTACCAGAGTACCACCTCACCTCCTCATCTCTACCAGAGTACCACCTCACCACCTCATCTCTACCAGAGTACCACCTCACCTCCTCATCTCTACCAGAGTACCACCTCACCTCCTCATCTCTACCAGAGTACCACCTCACCTCCTCATCTCTACCAGAGTTCCACCTCACCTCCTCATCTCTACCAGAGTACCACCTCACCTCCTCATCTCTACCAGAGTACCACCTCACCTCCTCATCTCTACCAGAGTACCACCTCACCTCCTCATCTCTACCAGAGTACCACCTCACCTCCTCATCTCTACCAGAGTACCACCTCACCTCCTCATCTCTACCAGAGTACCACCTCACCTCCTCATCTCTACCAGAGTACCACCTCACCTCCTCATCTCTACCAGAGTACCACCTCACCACCTCATCTCTACCAGAGTACCACCTCACCACCTCATCTCTACCAGAGTACCACCTCACCTCCTCATCTCTATCAGAGTACCACCTCACCTCCTCATCTCTACCAGAGTACCACCTCACCTCCTCATCTCTACCAGAGTACCACCTCACCTCCTCATCTCTACCAGAGTACCACCTCACCACCTCATCTCTACCAGAGTACCACCTCACCACCTCATCTCTACCAGAGTACCACCTCACCTCCTCATCTCTATCAGAGTACCACCTCACCTCCTCATCTCTACCAGAGTACCACCTCACCACCTCATCTCTACCAGAGTACCACCTCACCTCCTCTTCTCTACCAGAGTACCACCTCACCTCCTCATCTCTACCAGAGTACCACCTCACCTCCTCATCTCTACCAGAGTACCACCTCACCTCCTCATCTCTACCAGAGTACCACCTCACCTCCACCAGAGTACCACCTCACCTCCACCAGAGTACCACCTCACCTCCACCAGAGTACCACCTCACCTCCACATCTCTACCAGAGTACCACCTCACCTCCACCAGAGTACCACCTCACCTCTACCAGAGTACCACCTCACTACCTCACCTCCACCAGAGTACCACCTCACCTCCTCATCTCTACCAGAGTACCACCTCACTACCTCATCTCTACCAGAGTACCACCTCACCTCCTCATCTCTACCAGAGTACCACCTCACTACCTCATCTCTACCAGAGTACCACCTCACCTCCACCAGAGTACCACCTCACCTCTACCAGAGTACCACCTCACTACCTCACCTCCACCAGAGTACCACCTCACCTCCTCATCTCTACCAGAGTACCACCTCACCACCTCATCTCTACCAGAGTACAACCTCACCTCCTCATCTCTACCAGAGTACCACCTCACCTCCTCATCTCTACCAGAGTACCACCTCACCTCCTCATCTCTACCAGAGTACCACCTCACCTCCTCATCTCTACCAGAGTACCACCTCACCTCCTCATCTCTACCAGAGTACCACCTCACCTCCTCATCTCTACCAGAGTACCACCTCACCTCCTCATCTCTACCAGAGTACCACCTCACCTCCTCATCTCTACCAGAGTACCACCTCACCTCCTCATCTCTACCAGAGTACCACCTCACCTCCTCTTCTCTACCAGAGTACCACCTCACCTCTACCAGAGTACCACCTCACCTCCTCACCTCCACCAGAGTACCACCTCACCTCCACCAGAGTACCACCTCACCTCCACATCTCTACCAGAGTACCACCTCACCTCCTCATCTCTACCAGAGTACCACCTCACCTCCTCATCTCTACCAGAGTACCACCTCACCTCCACATCTCTACCAGAGTACCACCTCATCTCCACCAGAGTACCACCTCACCTCCACCAGAGTACCACCTCACCTCCACCAGAGTACCACCTCACTACCTCACCTCCACCAGAGTACCACCTCACCTCCTCATCTCTACCAGAGTACCACCTCACTACCTCATCTCTACCAGAGTACCACCTCACCTCCACCAGAGTACCACCTCACCTCCACATCTCTACCAGAGTACCACCTCACCTCCACCAGAGTACCACCTCACCTCTACCAGAGTACCACCTCACTACCTCACCTCCACCAGAGTACCACCTCACCTCCTCATCTCTACCAGAGTACCACCTCACTACCTCATCTCTACCAGAGTACCACCTCACCTCCTCATCTCTACCAGAGTACCACCTCACCACCTCATCTCTACCAGAGTACAACCTCACCTCCTCATCTCTACCAGAGTACCACCTCACCTCCTCATCTCTACCAGAGTACCACCTCACCTCCTCATCTCTACCAGAGTACCACCTCACCTCCTCATCTCTACCAGAGTACCACCTCACCTCCTCATCTCTACCAGAGTACCACCTCACCTCCTCATCTCTACCAGAGTACCACCTCACCTCCTCATCTCTACCAGAGTACCACCTCACCTCCTCATCTCTACCAGAGTACCACCTCACCTCCTCATCTCTACCAGAGTACCACCTCACCTCTACCAGAGTACCACCTCACCTCCTCATCTCTACCAGAGTACCACCTCACCTCCTCATCTCTACCAGAGTACCACCTCACCTCCTCATCTCTACCAGAGTACCACCTCACCTCCTCATCTCTACCAGAGTACCACCTCACCTCCTCATCTCTACCAGAGTACCACCTCACCACCTCATCTCTACCAGAGTACCACCTCACCTCCTCATCTCTACCAGAGTACCACCTCACCTCCTCATCTCTACCAGAGTACCACCTCACCACCTCATCTCTACCAGAGTACCACCTCACCTCCTCATCTCTACCAGAGTACCACCTCACCTCCTCATCTCTACCAGAGTACCACCTCACCTCCTCATCTCTACCAGAGTACCACCTCACCACCTCATCTCTACCAGAGTACCACCTCACCTCCTCATCTCTACCAGAGTACCACCTCACCTCCTCATCTCTACCAGAGTACCACCTCACCTCCTCATCTCTACCAGAGTACCACCTCACCTCCTCTTCTCTACCAGAGTACCACCTCACCTCTACCAGAGTACCACCTCACCTACTCTTCTCTACCAGAGCACCACCTCACCTCCTCATCTCTACCAGAGTACCACCTCACCTCCTCATCTCTACCAGAGTACCACCTCACCTCCTCATCTCTACCAGAGTACCACCTCATCTCTACCAGAGTACCACCTCACCTCCTCATCTCTACCAGAGTACCACCTCACCACCTCATCTCTACCAGAGTACCACCTCACTACCTCATCTCTACCAGAGTACCACCTCACCTCCTCATCTCTACCAGAGTACCACCTCACCTCCTCATCTCTACCAGAGTACCACCTCACCTCCTCATCTCTATCAGAGTACCACCTCACCTCCTCATCTCTACCAGAGTACCACCTCACCACCTCATCTCTACCAGAGTACCACCTCACTACCTCATCTCTACCAGAGTACCACCTCACCTCTACCAGAGTACCACCTCACCTCCTCTTCTCTACCAGAGCACCACCTCACCTCCTCATCTCTACCAGAGTACCACCTCACCTCTACCAGAGTACCACCTCACCTCCTCATCTCTACCAGAGTACCACCTCACCACCTCATCTCTACCAGAGTACCACCTCACCTCCTCATCTCTACCAGAGTACCACCTCACCTCCTCATCTCTACCAGAGTTCCACCTCACCTCCTCTTCTCTACCAGAGTACCACCTCACCTCCTCATCTCTACCAGAGTACCACCTCACCTCCTCATCTCTACCAGAGTACCACCTCACCTCCTCATCTCTACCAGAGTACCACCTCACCTCCTCATCTCTACCAGAGTACCACCTCACCTCCTCATCTCTACCACAGTACCACCTCACCACCTCACCATGTGTGTAGTAGAGTGGTTGCAGGGAAAACATCTGTAGCAACAGAAAGCGGCATCTATTCATCTTCCCGCTGACAAGCCGGCTATACACATCAGGCATGTTAAATACCCCAGGCTATCATCATATAAAATTAGTCATAATTACCCTTAACAAAAGCAGGCTTAGTACAGAGAGGAGCAGGAACAGCTGCTCCTCTTCAGTTATATGATGACCCAGAAATCAGACGCCTCACAGAAGCCAATTAGATAATGGATGAGTCTGAGCGGGCAGAATTCTCATTTCCACAAGAAGAACAATTTGTACGGCAGCTTGTCAATGTTTTTATTGTTTACTCAATGACGGATTCCAGCTCCACCACCACAACACCCTCACCCCCCCAATCCCATGCTGCCGCCGCAACACCCTCGCCCCCCCGTGCTGCCGCCGCAACACCCTCACCCCCCCAATCCCGCGCTGCCGCCGCAACACCCTCACCCCCCCAATCCCACGCTGCCGCCGCAACACCCTCGCCCCCCCGTGCTGCCGCCGCAACACCCTCACCCCCCCCAATCCCGCGCTGCCGCCGCAACACCCTCACCCCCCCAATCCCACGCTGCCGCCGTAACACCCTCACCCCCCGTGCTGCCGCCGCAACACCCTCACCCCCCAATCCCGCGCTGCCGCCGCAACGCCCTCACCCCCCCCCCAATCCCACGCTGCCGCCGCAACACCCTCACCCCCCATCCCGTGCTGCCGCCGCAACACCCTCACCCCCCCGTGCTGCCGCCGCAACACCCTCACCCCCCCATCCCATTCTGCCGCCGCAACACCCTCACCCCCCCCGTGCTGCCGCCGCAACACCCTCACCCCCCCCAATCCCACGCTGCTGCCGCAACACCCTCACCCCCCCGTGCTGCCGCCGCAACACCCTCACCCCCCCAATCCCGCGCTGCCGCCCGCAACACCCTCACCCCCCTGTGCTACCGCCGCAACACCCTCAGCCCCACGCGCTGCCGCAACACTCCCCCCCCTGTGCTGCCGCCGCAACACCCTCCCCCCCTGTGCTGCCGCCGCAACACCCTCCCCCCCTCCGTGCTGCCACCGCAACACCCTCCCCCCCTCCGTGCTGCCACCGCAACACCCTCTACCCCCCATGCTGCCCCAACACCCTCTCCCCCCATGCTGCCCGTGCAACACCCTCACGCCCCCCCGCAACACCCTCACCTCACCGCGCTGCCACCGCAACACCCTCCCCCCCCTGTGCTGCCGCCGCAACACCCTCACCCCCCCATCCCACGCTGCCGCCGCAACGCCCTCACCCCCCCCCCCAATCCCACGCTGCCGCCGCAACACCCTCACCCCCCATCCCGTGCTGCCGCCGCAACACCCTCACCCCCCCGTGCTGCCGCCGCAACACCCTCACCCCCCCATCCCATTCTGCCGCCGCAACACCCTCACCCCCCCCGTGCTGCCGCCGCAACACCCTCACCCCCCCCCCAATCCCACGCTGCTGCCGCAACACCCTCACCCCCCCGTGCTGCCGCCGCAACACCCTCACCCCCCCAATCCCGCGCTGCCGCCCGCAACACCCTCACCCCCCTGTGCTACCGCCGCAACACCCTCAGCCCCACGCGCTGCCGCCGCAACACTCCCCCCCCCTGTGCTGCCGCCGCAACACCCTCCCCCCCTGTGCTGCCGCCGCAACACCCTCCCCCCCTCCGTGCTGCCACCGCAACACCCTCCCCCCCTCCGTGCTGCCACCGCAACACCCTCTCCCCCCATGCTGCCCGTGCAACACCCTCACGCCCCCCCGCAACACCCTCACCTCACCGCGCTGCCACCGCAACACCCTCCCCCCCTGTGCTGCCGCCGCAACACCCTCCCCCCCTCCCGCGCTGCCGCCGCAACACCCTCACCCCCCCATCCCACGCTGCCGCCGCAACACCCTCACCCCCCCCCCAATCCCACGCTGCCGCCGCAACACCCTCACCCCCCCAATCCCGCGCTGCCGCCCGCAACACCCTCACCCCCCCATGCTACTGCCGCAACACCCTCAGCCCCACGCGCTGCCGCAACATCCCCCCCCTGTGCTGCCGCCGCAACACCCTCCCCCCCGTGCTGCCGCCGCAACACCCTCTCCCCCCCATGCTGCCCCAACACCCTCTCCCCCCCATGCTGCCCCAACACCCTCTCCCCCCCATGCTGCCCCTGCAACACCCTCACGCCCCCCCGCAACACCCTCACCGCGCTGCCACCGCAACACCCTCCCCCCCCTGTGCTGCCGCCGCAACACCCTCCCCCCTGTGCTGCCGCCGCAACACCCTCCGTGCTGCCACCGCAACACCCTCCCCCCCTCCGTGCTGCCACCGCAACACCCTCTCCCCCCCATGCTGCCCCAACACCCTCTCCCCCCCATGCTGCCCGTGCAACACCCTCACGCCCCCCCGCAACACCCTCACCTCACCGCGCTGCCACCGCAACACCCTCCCCCCCCTGTGCTGCCGCCGCAACACCCTCCCCCCCTCCCGCGCTGCCGCCGCAACACCCTCACCCCCCCATCCCACGCTGCCGCCGCAACACCCTCACCCCCCCCCCAATCCCACGCTGCCGCCGCAACACCCTCACCCCCCCAATCCCGCGCTGCCGCCCGCAACACCCTCACCCCCCCGTGCTACTGCCGCAACACCCTCAGCCCCACGCGCTGCCGCAACATCCCCCCCCCTCTGCTGCCGCCGCAACACCCTCCCCCCTGTGCTGCCGCCGCAACACCCTCCCCCCCTGTGCTGCCGCCGCAACACCCTCCCCCCCTGTGCTGCCGCCGCAACACCCTCTCCCCCCCGTGCTGCCCCAACACCCTCTCCCCCCCATGCTGCCCCAACACCCTCTCCCCCCCATGCTGCCCCTGCAACACCCTCACGCCCCCCCATGCTGCCCCTGCAACACCCTCACGCCCCCCCGCAACACCCTCACCGCGCTGCCACCGCAACACCCTCCCCCCCCTGTGCTGCCGCCGCAACACCCTCCCCCCCGTGCTGCCGCCGCACCACCCTCCCCCCCGTGCTGCCGCCGCACCACCCCCCCCCGTGCTGCCGCCGCACCCCCCCCCCCGTGCTGCCGCCCCACCACCCCCCCCCCCCCCCCGTGCTGCCGCCGCACCACCCTCACCCCCCCCGCAGCTGCACCCTCGAACCCCCCCCCTTGCTGCCGCTGCAAAACCCTCGCCCCCCTGCTGCCGCCACCACAACACCCCGTTCTGCCGCAGTGACACCCTCCCCCCCCCCGTGATGTCGCCGCTACACCCTCACCCTCCGTGCTACCGCGACACCCTCCCCGTGCTGCCACAACACACTCTCCCCCCCCCCCCTGTGCTGATGCCGTAACACCCTCGCCCCTCCATTCTCGGACATTTGGGGGGGTATTCAGGGGCCCCGCTCCAATACTCTACTAATACATGACAGAAAGTGGTGATGAAACGAACAATTCCAGAAGATCTGTCAGATCGATCATTAAGGTCTCTGAGAGGATTAACCCAATCTCTGCCAGAGGGCTGCCGGGTTAAATCGGGAGACAAATCACTCCGGATATGAGAAGGAGCTCCATTAGGATTACATTATAATGCAGAGAAGTGACAGACGGAAAGATTCCATTTCATTGTCTCCCAATATTAGGATGAAAATATCATCCAAACTGAACATCACCGAGAATACGGGACAGTCCAAGTCACAGACAATACACACCATATTACCAAAAGTATTGGGACGCCTGCCTTTACATGAACTTTAATGACATCCCAGTCTTAGTCCGGAGGGTTCAATATTAGGAGGGTGTCTATGGGAATGTTTGACCATTCTTCCAGAAGCGCATTTGTGAGGTCAGGCACTGATGTTGGACGAGAAGGCCTGGCTCACAGTCTCCGCTCTAGTTCATCCCAAAGATGTTCTATGGGGTTGAGGTCAGGACTCTGTGCAGGCCAGTCAAGTTCCTTCACCCCAATGTCATGTGACCGCTGAAAATGCTAAAAAAAAGTGCTTTATCCTTCATACGATTTACTCCTATTCCATACACAGCATAGATAATATTAGACATACATGTAAACCGCAGCGTGTGTCCGAACGCTCTCCAATGAACTACAGCTCCTCCGTGTTCTTCCTAACATGCCAAGCCCCGTGGGCGGGGTGAAATGTCAGGGGGCGTGTCCTGGATGGAGCTAGGCCAAGGCCGATATCCCTCATCACACGCCGGGCTTGTATGGTGAATGAGGTTTTCCTCTGTTCTGTGGACCATAGAAAGACGCTTCCTATGGGGGGCGCACCTGCAGGCTCGCTCCTGAGCAGGGCTATGTGCGTCCATAGACAGACACACAACCCCCCAACTCTCTGTTAGGATTTAAATTCACAGCAGCAGGAGCCAATGAGAGGAGAGAGACCAGAGTAGCTGCAGACGGGCACAGCGCTGGATGGAGAGAGATAGAATTCGGGAGGGGGGAGGGGTACTACTACTGGGACACGCCTTACCTGACTGCGGGGAGTACAGGAACCTCTTGGTGGGCGGTCCTTGGCGCTGAGCGGCTGCATAATGGCGTGCAATATTGCAAAAAACAGCCGTGCTGCTCTGCACGCTCCGGGTACGGTTACCGGCAGCCAATAGAAAGCTCCCGATCACCGCTTGCAATCACGACCTTTCTGATCATGTGACAGCCAATCATGGTGGTCCAATGATGCCTTCTGGCACCTAAAACCCCTTAAAGCGATTGTAAAGGTTTTTTTTTTTTTAAACATGTCATACTTGCCTCCTCTATGTGAGGGTTTTGCACAGAGTGGCCCCGATCCTCCTTTTCTGGGGTCCCCCCAGCGGTGCTCCTGCCTCCTCCTCTTCATTGAGTGCCCCCCCCACTGAGAACCGCATTCCATCGGGGGGGCGCACTCCCGAGTCCTGCTGCTCCATCCATTGACACAAACAGCAGGACTCGGCACCCCCCCCCCCTGCGCGTCACTGGATTTGATTGACAGCAGCGGGAGCCGATGGCTCCCGCTGCTATCCATCTATCCAATGAGGACCCGAGACGGCGGCTGGAGCTGATGGGCTCATAGCCGGCGCTGGAATGGTCCGTGGGATGGAAGAGGCCCCCCCCCTCAATACTCACCTGCACCTCATCTGGATCCAGCGACGTGCATGAGAGCAGCGGCTCTCCTGTCCTGGGTCTCTCCCTCCTCATTGGCTGAGACAATAATAGCCAGATAGCCAATGAAATGAGGCGGCTTCGCGTCTGAACGGACGAGCCGAGCTGCAGCTCGGGAGTGAGCCTGCTTGGGTGCTGCCATAGCAAGCTGCTTGGTATGGGGGGGGGGGGGGCGACTCGGCAGGAGGGAGGGGCCAGGAGCGCCAGCAGGGGGACCTCTGAAGAAGAGGATCGGGGGCTTCTCTGTGCAACACCATTACACAGAGCGGGCAAGTATAACATGTTAGTTATTTTAAAAAAAACATTAAAAAGGTAGAATTGTTTAGCCACCTTTAGAACCAACATAAGTGCTCAGTTATTCCAGACAGAGCAGTGTAAATCTCAGGACTGGATGGACAGAAGTGTATTGGCCGTCGGAGGCGTTGATATAATAAAGTTGTTTCTGTGAAGCGAGGGGATAAACAGAGAACATGCGGCCGGGATTACGGATCACAATCTGGAATTCCAGTCCCACTGAGCTGACATTTAGCCGCAGCAAAGAGACTCACTCCGGGCCCAGGAATGCGAAATCCACCAACACGCCGGACCGAGGTCACATGATCCGGGACCACACTGTCATCACCATCCACCAGAGGGCGCCCCCCATCACAAGGTGTCATCACCATCCACCAGAGGGCGCCCCCCTCCCCCATCACAAGGTGTCATCACCATCCACCAGAGGGCGCCCCCCTCCCCCATCACAAGGTGTCATCACCATCCACCAGAGGGCGCCCCCCTCCCCCATCACAAGGTGTCATCACCATCCACCAGAGGGCGCCCCCCTCCCCCCATCACAAGGTGTCATCACCATCCACCAGAGGGCGCCCCCCTCCCCCCATCACAAGGTGTCATCACCATCCACCAGAGGGCGCCCCCCTCCCCCCATCACAAGGTGTCATCACCATCCACCAGAGGGCGCCCCCCTCCCCCATCACAAGGTGTCATCACCATCCACCAGAGAGCGCCCCCCTCCCCCCATCACAAGGTGTCATCACCATCCACCAGAGGACGCCCCCTCCCCCCATCACAAGGTGTCATCACCATCCACCAGAGGGCGCCCCCCTCCCCCCATCACAAGGTGTCATCACCATCCACCAGAGGGCGCCCCCCTCCCCCATCACAAGGTGTCATCACCATCCACCAGAGGGCGCCCCCCTCCCCCCATCACAAGGTGTCATCACCATCCACCAGAGGGCGCCCCCCTCCCCCATCACAAGGTGTCATCACCATCCACCAGAGGGCGCCCCCCTCCCCATCACAGGTGTCATCACCATCCACCAGAGGGCGCCCCCCTCCCCCCATCACAAGGTGTCATCACCATCCACCAGAGGGCGCCCCCCTCCCCCCATCACAAGGTGTCATCACCATCCACCAGAGGGCGCCCCCCTCCCCCCATCACAAGGTGTCATCACCATCCACCAGAGGGCGCCCCCCTCCCCCATCACAAGGTGTCATCACCATCCACCAGAGGGCGCCCCCCCTCCCCCCATCACAAGGTGTCATCACCATCCACCAGAGGGCGCCCCCTCCCCCATCACAAGGTGTCATCACCATCCACCAGAGGGCGCCCCCCTCCCCCCATCACAAGGTGTCATCACCATCCACCAGAGGGCGCCCCCCTCCCCCATCACAAGGTGTCATCACCATCCACCAGAGGGCGCCCCCCTCCCCCATCACAAGGTGTCATCACCATCCACCAGAGGGCGCACCCCTCCCCCCATCACAAGGTGTCATCACCATCCACCAGAGGGCGCCCCCCTCCCCCCATCACAAGGTGTCATCACCATCCACCAGAGGGCGCCCCCCTCCCCCCATCACAAGGTGTCATCACCATCCACCAGAGGGCGCCCCCCTCCCCCCATCACAAGGTGTCATCACCATCCACCAGAGGGCGCCCCCCTCCCCCATCACAAGGTGTCATCACCATCCACAGAGGGCGCCCCCCTCCCCCCATCACAAGGTGTCATCACCATCCACCAGAGGGCGCCCCCCTCCCCCCATCACAAGGTGTCATCACCATCCACCAGAGGACGCCCCCTCCCCCCATCACAAGGTGTCATCACCATCCACCAGAGGGCGCCCCCCTCCCCCCATCACAAGGTGTCATCACCATCCACCAGGGGCGCCCCCCTCCCCCATCACAAGGTGTCATCACCATCCACCAGAGGGCGCCCCCCTCCCCCATCACAAGGTGTCATCACCATCCACCAGAGGGCGCCCCCCTCCCCCCATCACAAGGTGTCATCACCATCCACCAGAGGACGCCCCCCTCCCCCCATCACAAGGTGTCATCACCATCCACCAGAGGGCGCCCCCTCCCCCCATCACAAGGTGTCATCACCATCCACCAGAGGGCGCACCCCTCCCCCCATCACAAGGTGTCATCACCATCCACCAGAGGGCGCCCCCTCCCCCCATCACAAGGTGTCATCACCATCCACCAGAGGGCGCCCCCTCCCCCCATCACAAGGTGTCATCACCATCCACCAGAGGGCGCACCCCTCCCCCCATCACAAGGTGTCATCACCATCCACCAGAGGGCGCACCCCTCCCCCCATCACAAGGTGTCATCACCATCACCAGAGGGCGCCCCCCTCCCCCATCACAAGGTGTCATCACCATCCACCAGAGGGCGCCCCCCTCCCCCATCACAAGGTGTCATCACCCATCCACCAGAGGGCGCCCCCCTCCCCCCATCACAAGGTGTCATCACCATCCACCAGAGGGCGCCCCCCTCCCCCCATCACAAGGTGTCATCACCATCCACCAGAGGGCGCCCCCCTCCCCCCATCACAAGGTGTCATCACCATCCACCAGAGGGCGCCCCCCTCCCCCATCACAAGGTGTCATCACCATCCACCAGAGGGCGCCCCCCTCCCCCCATCACAAGGTGTCATCACCATCCACCAGAGGGCGCCCCCCTCCCCCCATCACAAGGTGTCATCACCATCCACCAGAGGACGCCCCCTCCCCCCATCACAAGGTGTCATCACCATCCACCAGAGGGCGCCCCCCTCCCCCCATCACAAGGTGTCATCACCATCCACCAGAGGGCGCCCCCTCCCCCATCACAAGGTGTCATCACCATCCACCAGAGGGCGCCCCCCTCCCCCATCACAAGGTGTCATCACCATCCACCAGAGGGCGCCCCCCTCCCCCCATCACAAGGTGTCATCACCATCCACCAGAGGACGCCCCCTCCCCCATCACAAGGTGTCATCACCATCCACCAGAGGGCGCACCCCTCCCCCCATCACAAGGTGTCATCACCATCCACCAGAGGGCGCACCCCTCCCCCCATCACAAGGTGTCATCACCATCCACCAGAGGGCGCCCCCTCCCCCCATCACAAGGTGTCATCACCATCCACCAGAGGGCGCCCCCCTCCCCCATCACAAGGTGTCATCACCATCCACCAGAGGGCGCCCCCCTCCCCCATCACAAGGTGTCATCACCATCCACCAGAGGGCGCCCCCCTCCCCCCATCACAAGGTGTCATCACCATCCACCAGAGGACGCCCCCTCCCCCCATCACAAGGTGTCATCACCATCCACCAGAGGGCGCCCCCCTCCCCCCATCACAAGGTGTCATCACCATCCACCAGGGGGCGCCCCTTCCCCCATCACAAGGGGGCCAGCGATATGCAGAGAGCCGCCACCTACAGCACACCAATCTCACCCTCCTCCAACCGCACACAGGAAAGAGGCTCTGATCAGACTGTACATTGTAACTTTGTAGAAGGGGGAGGAGTCATTTCCTCAGTCTCCCCCTCCCCAGTGTTCAGACTGTACATTGTAACCAAGGCACCAGGATTTCCATGATTGTGACATCTCAGTCTGGGAAGTAGATGGTGACCCTGGAATGACGCCTGAACAAAGATGG
This sequence comes from Lithobates septentrionalis, assembly GCA_037952835.1. Lineage (NCBI taxonomy): Eukaryota > Metazoa > Chordata > Amphibia > Anura > Ranidae > Lithobates > Lithobates septentrionalis. The sequence continues at coordinate 28,140 of JBBDGP010005634.1, forward strand.
TGCCGCCCTTCTGGAGAGAACAGATGAAGGTTGTCAGGGGGACTCGGAATTTTTCCGCAAACATAAGAATTCTATGCAATGCGGCTTCCCTACACCAGACAATATGAGCGAAGATGGTGCCGGTTCGGGGGGGGGGGGGGGGGGTGAAGAGCCCCCTCAGATTGCTGTTCATATTCTCTGATCCAGTTTCTAGGCGGATTAGGATTCGGGGTGGGGGGGGGTGGGGGAGGTGTTCTAATGACCTCATTCCCGGCGGTGGATTATTATGGGATGGATTATCTCCTCCACAGGAAGTGCTCCCGCGTTCCGCACTTTTCATCTCTCTAATCTGCTCTGAAATTAGCAATTTCCATGTGAAGAAAATAATCTCTTTCTTCTAGAACTCAGAAAAGATTAGGGTGACGGGGTCACCACCGGGGGGGGGGGGGTGCATTCCTCCGCCAGCTTTATCCCCCCCAGCAGAGTCCGGAGCCCCTCCCCCCCCCACCGGCTCAACTACATCCGCAGCACGCCACCTAGTGGCTACAACACAACCTGCAAACCAGGCTTGTCAGAGGACGTATTCGGGGGACACATGGGGGGCACAGGGGGGGCCCTTTACTGACAGCTTTCTAGTTTAAAGCAAAACTTCCATTGAAAAATTATGTTCCTGACATCGAGGACGTCTTCTCAAAAATTCTATTTCAATGGCTGCTATGCCAACCCCTAACCTGGAACAAGTACACACTTCAGGCTGTCAGTTTGTGTCTCTGCCCCTCCCACAATGGGATTTCCTGCAGTAGTTTGTGTCTCTTGCCCTCCCACAATGGCCACCATGGGGAGATTTCCTGCAGTAGTTTGTGTCTCTGCCCCTCCCACAATGGGATTTCCTGCAGTAGTTTGTAGGGTTGTCCCGATACCGATACTAGTATCGGTATCGGCACCGATACCGAGCATTTGCCCAAGTACTTGTACTCGGGCAAATGCTCCCGATGCTTCCGCCGATACTATGACAGTCAGCGGTGATCGGCGTGTGGGGGAGTTACAAGCTTCCCCCCGCGGCTTTCAGTGACATACAGCGGTGATCGGTGCTTGTAACTTCCCCACGCGATCACCGCTGACTGTCACTGCATCCTCCTCCATGCCCCCTCTGTTCCTCTGTCCCCCTCTCCTCTGTCTCCCTCCGTTCCGTTCCTCTGTCCCCCTCTCCTCTGTCTCCCTCCGTTCCGTTCCTCTGTCCCCCTCTCCTCTGTCTCCCTCCGTTCCGTTCCTCTGTCCCCCTCTCCTCTGTCTCCCTCCGTTCCGTTCCTCTGTCCCCCTCTCCTCTGTCTCCCTCCGTTCCGTTCCTCTGTCCCCCTCTCCTCTGTCTCCCTCCGTTCCGTTCCTCTGTCCCCCTCTCCTTATCTGTCCCCCTCCGTTCCTCTGCCTCTCCGCTGTCCCCTCCGTTCCGTTCCTCTGTCCCCCTCTCCTCTGTCTCCCTCCGTCCGTTCCTCTGTCCCCCTCTCCTCTGTCTCCCTCCGTTCCGTTCCTCTGTCCCCTCTCCTCTGTCTCCCTCCGTTCCGTTCCTCTGTCCCCCTTTCCTCTGTCTCCCTCCCGTTCCGTTCCTCTGTCCCCCTCTCCTCTGTCTCCCTCCGTTCCGTTCCTCTGTCCCCCTCTCCTCTGTCTCCCTCCGTTCCGTTCCTCTGTCCCCTCTCCTTAGCTGTCCCCCTCCGTTCCTCTGCCTCTCCGCTGTCCCCTCCGTTCCGTTCCTCTGTCCCCCTCCCTCCGTTCCTCTGCCTCTCCGCTGTCCCCTCCGTTCCGTTCCTCTGTCCCCCTCTCCTCTGTCTCCCTCCGTTCCGTTCCTCTGTCCCCCTCTCCTCTGTCTCCCTCCGTTCCGTTCCTCTGTCCCCCCTCTCCTTATCTGTCCCCCTCCGTTCCTCTGCCTCTCCGCTGTCCCCTCGTTCCGTTCCTCTGTCCCCTCCTCCGTTCCTCTGCCTCTCCGCTGTCCCCTCCGTTCCGTTCCTCTGTCCCCCTCCTCCGTTCCCTCTGTCTCTCCGCTGTCCCCTCCGGTCCGCCGTCCTCCTCCTCCTTCCTGTGTGAATGGAGATAGTCAGCTGACTCTTTCCATTCACATAACTGAAACATTGTAATCTCCTGTGATTACAATGTGTCAGTTTATGAATGGAGAGGAGCCGCTGTCTTCTCCATTCATTGTCAGTGCAGCTGAGGCTGCAGAGAAGGGACTGGGGAATCTCTATCCTCTGTCTCTTTCTCTGTCTTAAGGGGGAGATATCAGGGGTATGTTAAGACCCTGATATCTCACCAAAGCCCCCAACAGGGCTGATTTAAAAAAAAAAAAAAAAAAAACACATATTGCAAAAATGAATAAAAAAATTATTATTGTAAAAATAAAAATTATAAAAACACACAGACACCGTTCACCCCCCCCCCCCCCCCCCCCGAAAAAAGAAAGCATTGTTAAAAAAAAAAAAAAATAAAAAAAAAAAACTGTCACGTGACATTAAAAAAAAGTATCGGTAATCGGTATCGGCGAGTACTTGAAAAAAAGTATCGGTACTTGTACTCGGTCCTAAAAAAGTGGTATCGGGACAACCCTAGTAGTTTGTGTCTCTGCCCCTCCCACAATGGGGAGATTTCCTGCAGTAGTTTGTGTCTCTGCCCCTCACACAATGGGGAGATTTCCTGCAGTAGTTTGTGTCTCTGCCCCTCCCCACAATGGGAGATTTCCTGCAGTAGTTTGTGTCTCTGCCCCTCCCACAATGGGGAGATTTCCTGCAGTAGTTTGTGTCTCTGCCCCTCCCACAATGGGGAGATTTCCCTGCAGTAGTTTGTGTCTCTGTCCCTCCCACAATGGGGAGATTTCCTGCAGTAGTTTATGTCTCTGCCCCTCCCACAATGGGGAGATTTCCCTGCAGTAGTTTGTGTCTCTGTCCCTCCCACAATGGGAGATTTCCCTGCAGTAGTTGTGTCTCTGTCCCTCCCACAATGGGGAGATTTCCCTGCAGTAGTTTGTGTCTCTGTCCCTCCCACAATGGCCACAATGGGGAGATTTCCTGCAGTAGTTTGTGTCTCTGCCTCTCCCACAATGGGGAGATTTCCTGCAGTAGTTTGTGTCTCCGCCCCTCCCACAATGGGGAGATTTCCTGCAGTATTTTGTGTTTCTGCCCCTCCCACAATGGGGAGATTTCCTGCAGTAGTTTGTGTCTCTGCCCCTCCCACAATGGGGAGATTCCTGCAGTAGTTTGTGTCTCCGCCCCTCCCACAATGGGGAGATTTCCTGCAGTAGTTTGTGTCTCTGCCCCTCCCACAATGGGGAGATTTCCGTAGTAGTTTGTGTCTCTGCCCCTCCCACAATGGTGAGATTTCCCGTAGTAGTTTGTGTCTCTGCCCCTCCCACAATGGTAGATGTAGTGAGGGGGGCCCCCTGCAGGACTCTCAGTGTAGAGCGGGTAGAAGACAGAAATGTTCTCATCCATGGCGGGTGATCCGGCAATGACAGCGCTGCTCCGGGATTCGCCGTCCTTCCTGTACTTCCCGCCTCCCACATATCAATACTGATCACTGGAACTACAAATCCCAGGCGGGTGATGGGAGGTTCTGTGACCTCATCAGTCTGGGTGGAAGGAATAATCATTCACAAGTATATAGCGATCTGTTGGCTACCTCCATTCCTGGAGAGGGATCAGCAATCTCCGCACACTGCACAAGGAAATGAGCAATCTGTCCTGTGTTGCCCTCTGCTGGCCATGTCTGATATCACACTGTGGAGGGATGATCTCTTCCTGGGCAGACACAGGCAGGAATAAGCTGCACAGTCCACCTCCCTGGGCCCCGCACTATAGGGATCTCTGGGGGCCACTACCTGCCTGCAATGTGCCCATTCCTCATGTATCTGAGGCACATGAATGAGGAGCACTAGAATGACTCCTCCATAAAATCACACCCGTCTGCCGTGTATTATCGGTGTGCTCCGTACCGGGCTTCTCTATTTCTTCTCAATGAGCCCCTCTGATATCAGCCTGACGCACAGGGGGCCCACAGCCTGGACCCGGGGGGCCACAGCCTGACCCGGGGGGCCACAGCCTGACCCGCAGGGGGCCGGGGGGGCCACAGCCTGACCCGCAGGGGGCCGGGGGGGCCACAGCCTGACCCGCAGGGGGCCGGGGGGGCCACAGCCTGACCCGCAGGGGGCCGGGGGGCCCACAGCCTGACCCGCAGGGGGCCGGGGGGGCCCACAGCCTGACCCGCAGGGGGCCGGGGGGGCCACAGCCTGACCCGCAGGGGGCCGGGGGGGCCCACAGCCTGACCCGCAGGGGGCCGGGGGGGGCCACAGCCTGACCTGCAGGGGGCCGGGGGGGACAGCCCTGACCCGCAGGGGGCCGGGGGGGCCACAGCCTGACCCGCAGGGGGCCGGGGGGCCACAGCCTGACCCGGGGGGCCACAGCCTGACCCGCAGGGGGCCGGGGGGGGCCACAGCCTGACCCCGCAGGGGGCCGGGGGGGCCCACAGCCTGACCCGCAGGGGGCCGGGGGGGCCCACAGCCTGACCCGCAGGGGGCCGGGGGGGCCACAGCCTGACCCGCAGGGGGCCGGGGGGGCCACAGCCTGACCCGGGGGGCCACAGCCTGACCCGCAGGGGGCCGGGGGGGCCACAGCCTGACCCGCAGGGGCCGGGGGCCCACAGCCTGACCCACAGGGGGCCGGGGGGGCCACAGCCTGACCCGCAGGGGGCCGGGGGGGGCCACAGCCTGACGCACAGGGGGCCGGGGGGGGCCACAGCCTGACGCACAGGGGGCCGGGGGGCCACAGCCTGACACGCAGAATGGCAGTACTTCCTGAAGTTTCAGAAGATTCTGCTGTAGCTCTACAAGAGAGCGAAGATCCGGGGGGGAGGGGATACTCTTCTTCTGCATATTTTATAATCAGTGACAGGAGGGTTTCAATACTTCTGTAACCTTTACATTTTTTCATGTTTGCTGTCCCATATTTCAGTCACTGTATTACACGTACAAACTGACCCATTCCTTATTGGCTGCCTGCATATACTGACCAATGGCTAATGAGATCAAATCAAAGCCCCCAAGGAGACATTGGATGGAAGTTCCTCGGTATAAATAGACCTTCTAGTCCTGAGCCGAGTGCTGAGCAGTAAAGTGCGATCACCGAACAACGGAGCAAGACGAGAACAACGCCTCCTCCATACACATATATAGTATCTCACAAAAGTCAGTACACCCCTCAGTGACATTTGTGTAAATCTTTTCTTCTATCTTTTCATGTGACAACACTGAAGAAATGACACTTGTCTACAATGTAAAGTAGT
>JBBDGP010005635.1:0-56923 GCA_037952835.1 Lithobates septentrionalis
AACTTAGGAAGCGGTATACTGACGGAAGCACTCAAGCGGAGTGTGGGACGTTCCGTGACATTGGTGGCAGCAGTGGGATAGAGCTGGACAATCGTTATCGGGCTCTGCAATGGCACGCAGAGGAGGGATATTTAGGGGAGACAACAGAATGCTCTCCGGAGGGATATGACTTTGGCGGCCCTGGATTGCTGTGGGAGAGCCTTACAGATCTTTTTATGTTTGGCGATGAAGGGGAACCTGACCTTGAGGACCTGAGAGAATATAGAGAGTCTATGCTCGGTCTTGCAGGGGTCTCAGAGCTCAAACCTGATCTGGACCATTTGCTAAGGAAAGAACAGCATCTGGAAAGGGCATACAGGAAACTGCTAGAACAAGTTCAGCAGCATGCCAGAGAATCGGCAGTGGAAAATCTGGAGATTGCCGTCCCCAAACCTGAAGTGCTGACAACAGGGCAGAGCTCTGCTAATCTCTGCCCAGAAATGATAGCATCTTCTGGGTTCCATGGACAGGAGATGGTGAACCTCTATCCCCAGACATCAGTTGCAGAGACAGGGGATTTAATAGACGTTTCTGTAGAGGAGGAACCACCTAGCAAACCCCCAGCAGAAGTGCTGGCAACCGGACAGAGGGTCCAAGACCTCTGCCCCACACCTGCAGCAATTGTGGAGGCTCAGGGTGAGAAGATGGCAATCACTTCCCAGCAGCAGATACAGGGGGAAAAGGGAGAGGAGGTGTGTGTTGTCCCTCCCCAACAGTTGGCCAGGGTGGAGGAAGCAGTCTTTCCTCCCCAGCAAAGATCCATGCACCTGGGAGACAGTACCATCGACATGTCGTCCCAGCAGCCAGATGAGGGAATGGAAAAGGAAGCAGCCAGCTCACCTCCCCAATGGCAGCTACACAGTTTGGGAGTGGAGGAAGCCAGCCTCCTGCCCCAACGGTTAGCCGGAGCGGAGGATGCGGAGTCCCCAGCAGAAGTGCTGGCAACAGGGCAGAGTGCTACCAACCTCTGCCCAGCACCGGCAACAACTACAGAGTTCCAGGGAGGCGGGGCAGTCGGCCTCCCTCCCCAACAGTTAGCTGGAACAGATGGTGTGGGGTTTCCAGCAGAAGGGCTGGCAATAGGGCAGAGGACTGCTGGACTCTGCCCTCAACTAACAGAGGATGGATTTCCTGTGAAGGTGGATGGGACTTCAGTCTCCACCTGTATACCCCAGGGATGCTGGGCAGTGGGCCCAGATCCCCAACAGCATGACAGAGTGAGCCCAGTCACCCTGTCTTCTCTCCAGCGGCAGAAAGGACTCCAGGGAGAAGGGCCAGTCCAGGCCTCTCCCCAGCGGCAGATATGTTCTCTGAGAGAGGCAGAGGTTGGCTGGGTGAGTAATGCTTTGTTTGGAACAATTTATTTGGGGTACTGTGTGGGTACAGGCATTAGAGGACTGGAGCTACTTACTAACTTCGGAGCCAACCCGTCTGGGGTCTCCTCCTTTGTTAGTCTCCTGCCGAAAGGGGAGAAATGTGACAAACTCACCCGGGACAGAGGCTATTGGAGGGGACTGAACGCAAGCCTCTTGCCCACCGATTATGGGCCCTAGCATTTGGGGGAATGGTGCTCTCTGTGAGCTGTATGCCTGGGGACCTTGGGGTTGGTGTTACTTTGGATTCAGCTCCATGTCCCCCCAAAACACACAGACTCTGGAACCCGTTATATGCCATATTAGAATGATAAGACTGAATTATACTGTTGGGACACATCCTGTGAGGAGATGCTAATGTCATCAACTCCACTCACCTGTCTGATGTCAGCTATAATGGGTTTAATGTAAATAAGTTTAGTCTAGGTTCTAAGGGTATTCAACTCATTGTTGTTTGTTCTAATTAACCCTGTGTTGATGTTTATGGTAATGTATGTTAATTGAATGAGCTGATCACATTGTCCTCTATACAATGTAGGAGACGGGACGACTCCTATTGGAGCTCATGTTAATTAGGTTAATTAGGTTAGCGTTGAGTCAGCCTGGTGTATAAATGTGTGTGAGATCTCAAAAAAAAAGTTAGTTCTGATGTACTCCAAGACTGGTGTTGTCTAGTTCTTGGGGTTCCTATAGCCAGATCCATTGGACTCGTGTTCCAGAACTTAGGAAGCGGTATACTGACGGAAGCACTCAAGCAGAGTGTGGGACGTTCCGTGACAGGAGTGAGAGAGGGGTGGGGGTGAGAGAGGGTAGGGGCGAGAGAGAGGGGTGGGGGTGAGTGAGAGAGGGGAGGTTGAGAGAGAGAGGGGTGGTGGGGTGAGAGAGGGGAGAGAGAGGGGTGAGAGAGAGGGTGGGGGATGAAAGAGGGGAGAGAGGGGGTTGGGGGGTAAGAGAGGGGTAGAGAGGGAGGGAGAAAGAGGGAGAGGGGAGAGAGAGGAGTGGGGTGAGAGAGAGAGAGAGAGATGGGAGAGGGGAGAGAAAGGGGGGGGGAGAGAGGAGAAATGCGTGGAGGTGAGCAAGAGGGAGGGAGAGAAGGGGAGAGAGAGAGAGGGGTGGGGTGGGAGAGAGAGGGGTGGGGAGTGAGAGGGGGGGTTGAGAGAGAGAGGGGTGTTGGTGAGAGAGGGGAGAGGGGGGAGAGAGGGGGTGGGGTGAGAGAGGGGTGGGGGTGAGAGAGGGGAGAGAGAGAGGGTGGGGATGAAAGAGGGGAGAGAGGGGGTTGGGGAGTAAGAGAGGGGTGGTGGTGAGAGAGGGGGAGAGAGAGGGAGGGAGAGGGGGAGAGAGAGGGGGAGATGGGCAGAGAGAGGGGGGAGGGGGAGAGAGAGAGGCGTGGGGGTGAGTGAGAGAGGGGGAGGGAGAGAGAGAGAGAGGGGAGAGAGAGGAGTGGGGCTGAGAGAGAAGGGTGGGAATGAGAGAGGGGAGAGAGGGGGTGGGGGTGAGAGAGAGAGGGGTGGTGGTGAGAGAGAGGGGGAGAGAGAGGGGGTGAGAGAGAGAGAGGGGGTGAGAGATAGAGGGGTGGGGGTGAGAGAGAGGAGGTGGGGAGGGGAGAGAGGGGCAAAATAAACTCCACCGCTCAGATAGATCTGAACCGAAAATGGATCCTTTGCCTCCTATGGAAGAAAGAGCCCCAGGTGCTGGCTAATGCCTGTGTAGATAGGAATGAATGAAGAAGTCTGGACAGCCACACTCCGAAAGCATTTTTATATGCCTTTAATCGTGAATCAGGATTAGGGATGAGCCGAACACCCCCCGGTTCGGTTCGCACCAGAACCTGCGAACGGACCGAAAGTTCGCACGAACGTTAGAACCCCATTGACGTCTATGGGACTCGAACGTTCGAAATCAAAAGTGCTCATTTTAAAGGCTAATTTGCATGGTATTGTCCTAAAAAGGGTTTGGGGACCCGGGTCCTACCCCAGGGGACATGTATCAATGCAAAAAAAACTTTTAAAAACGGCCGTTTTTTCGGGAGCAGTGATTTTAATGATGCTTAAAGTAAAAAAAAAAAGTGAAATATTCCTTTAACCACTAGCCTACCGCCCACTGTCATATGACGGCCGGACGGTAAGCCTATTGTTCTGAGTGGGCGTCATATGACGTCCACCATTTAAACAGGGCATGCGCGCGATCGTGAGCGCGCAGCCCTGTACTGTCGGTGGCGGCGTGTCACAGAGACACCGCTCGTCACCGACAGGGGTGAACAGCCACTGGGCATGGCTGTTTACCACGTGATCGGCCGTGATGAAGTCACGGCTGATCACTAATGGTACATCCCGCATTGCACGGCGCATGCGCGCGATCGTGAGCGTGCTGCGCGTGCACGTCGGTGGCGGCGTGTTCCCCGGGAACACTGCTCGTCACCGACGATAGTTTACAGCCATTGGCCAGTACTGTGTACCATGTGATCGGCTGTGATCCATTCACAGCCGATCACTAAGTGTAAACAAAGAGCTGTCACTAGCTGTTACTAGCCCTTCTCTCCTCACACACCGTTTCCAGTGTGAGGAGAGAAGAGCCAGGAGCAGTGAGTTACAGATCTTTGTATTTGTAGTGTCTGCACCAACACCACTTCTGTCCCATCGCCCCCCCAATTGTCATCTGTCACCCAACAGTCACCCCATAAAAAGTGCACCTGTCACATAGAGACTGCCATTAGTGACCATCAGCGGTGCCCTGTCACCCACCAGTGACCGTGCCCTGTCACCCGTCACCCATCAGTGACCTGCCCTGTCACCCGTCACCCATCAGTGACCTGCCCTGTCACCCGTCACCCATCAGTGACCTGCCCTGTCACCCGTCACCCATCAGTGACCTGCCCTGTCACCCGTCACCCATCAGTGACCTGCCCTGTCACCCGTCACCCACCAGTGACCGTGCCCTGTCACCCGTCACCCACCAGTGACCATTAGCGGTGCACCCGTCACCCATCAGTGACCGTCGCCTGTCAACAATCTGTGACTATCACCTGTCACCGTCCGTGGCCTGTCACCCATCAGTGACCGGGCCCTCTCACCCGTCACCCATCAGTGACTGTGCCCTGTCACCCATCAGTGACCATCAGCGGTGCACCTGTTACCCATCAGTGACCGTCGCCTGTCAACTATCTGTGACCATCGCCCATCACACCATCACCTCTCAGTGAACGTCACCTGCCACCCATCGCACAGCCCATCAGTGACCGTCACCTGCCACCCATCTGTCACCCGTCGCACAGCTACCCGCCACACAGCCATGTCCAAAAGAGGATTTACAAGTGAGGAGGCGTTCCAGATCCTCTCTATGACTGATGAGAGCACCGGGGAGCTCTCATCAGAGTCCCATTCTGATTCCGAATCAAATTCGGCATTTGAGCCGATCGAGAGTAGCAATGGTTCGGATGAAGAATGGGTCCCTCCTAAAAGGGCACGACACTCTGGAACCCAGGAAGCCGCCAGCAACCGGGATTATATTCCCAGTACCAGCTCTGCCGCCAGAAATAGGCCCCAGGAAGAAAGGCCCAGTACCAGTGCTGCCGCCAGCAATAGGCCCCAGGAACAAAGGCCCAGTACCAGTGCTGCCACCAGAGATGGGCCCCGCGCACAAATGCCCAGTACCAGTGCTGCCACATCACACCCGAGTTCCAGCACAGGAAATTCAACTCCCCCAACTACTGGAGTGTCACGTCCCCCAAGAGCCAGGGCCGCTACCTATATGCCAGATGGTCTTGCCAACCCAACATGGCTGCCTTCCAACTCGGGATCACCAAATATTCCCCCTTTCACAGCACAGCCAGGTGTGCAGGCCAACACCCAAAATTTTACAGAGATCAATTTTTTTCACCTGTTTTTGCCCGACACTTTGCTGCAGTTCATTGTGGACCAGACAAATTTGTATGCCCAGCAGTATATTGCCAGCAACCCCCAATCATCTTATGCCCGTCCGTTTGAGTGGAGAGATTTGAATATGGAGGAGTTCAAATTGTTTTTGGGCCTCACCCTAAATATGGGGCTTACAAAAAAAAATGAAGGACACACCTATTGGTCCACCCACCCCATCCACCATATGCCCATGTATTCTGCCGCTATGTCCAGGTCCCGATATGAGATGATTATGAGATTCTTTCATTTTAACGACAACACCCAGTGCCCTCCCAACAATCATCCAAATTCGGATAAGCTATACAAGATTCGCCCACTAATAAATTCATTTTCCCAACGATTTGCAGAACTTTATGTCCCCGAGAAGAATATATGTGTGGATTAGGGATGAGCTTCGTGTTCGAGTCGAACCCATGTTCGACTCGAACATCGGCTGTTCGACCGTCCGTCGAATTGCGAACGATATGGGCCGTTCGCGCCAAATTCGTGTGGCGCGTCACGGCCCATAATTCACTGCGGCATCGCAGTGCATTGCTGGCTGATGATTGGCCAAGCATGCACTATGACCCGCATGCTTGGCCAATCACAGCGCCGTCAGTAGAGAGAGCTGTAATTGGCCAAAGCCAGGGTGGCTTTGGCCAATTATGGCTCAGGGGATTTAGTACACACCCCACACTATATAAGGCCGCCTGCACGGCGGCCCTGTGTAGTGTGTGTTCCGGTGTGCTGAGAGATAGAGAGAGAGAGAGACAGTGTCATTTGATTTGAGTTAGATAGATTAGGCAGAACAGTCAGTCAGTTAGCTGCACTTACAGTGTATTGTGTATATATATGCATCCCAGGTGTTGCATATATATATATACACTGTATTCAGTTTAGCTAGATCCGTTCCTGTTATCTTCTATCTAGACTATTTAGTGCAGTGTGTCCTGCTCACAGTGTTCAGCTAGATCCGTTCCTGCTATTTACATTCAGTGCAGTGCGTCCTGCTCACAGTGTTCAGCTAGATCCGTTCCTGCTATTTACATTCAGTGCAGTGCGTCCTGCTCACAGTGTTCAGCTAGATCCGTTCCTGCTATTTACATTCAGTGCAGTGCGTCCTGCTCACAGTGTTCAGCTAGATCCGTTCCTGCTATTTACATTCAGTGCAGTGCGTCCTGCTCACAGTGTTCAGCTAGATCCGTTCCTGCTATTTACATTCAGTGCAGTGCGTCCTGCTCACAGTGTTCAGCTAGATCCGTTCCTGCTATTGACATTCAGTGCAGTGCGTCCTGCTCACAGTGTTCAGCTAGATCCGTTCCTGCTATTTACATTCAGTGCAGTGCGTCCTGCTCACAGTGTTCAGCTAGATCCGTTCCTGCTATTTACATTCAGTGCAGTGCGTCCTGCTCACAGTGTCCAGCTAGATCCGTTCCTGCTATTTACATTCAGTGCAGTGCGTCCTGCTCACAGTGTTCAGCTAGATCCGTTCCTGCTATTTACATTCAGTGCAGTGCGTCCTGCTCACAGTGTTCAGCTAGATCCGTTCCTGCTATTTACATTCAGTGCAGTGCGTCCTGCTCACAGTGTTCAGCTAGATCCGTTCCTGCTATTTACATTCAGTGCAGTGCGTCCTGCTCACAGTGTTCAGCTAGATCCGTTCCTGCTATTTACATTCAGTGCAGTGCGTCCTGCTCACAGTGTTCAGCTAGATCCGTTCCTGCTATTTACATTCAGTGCAGTGCGTCCTGCTCACAGTGTTCAGCTAGATCCGTTCCTGCTATTTACATTCAGTGCAGTGCGTCCTGCTCACAGTGTTCAGCTAGATCCGTTCCTGCTATTTACATTCAGTGCAGTGCGTCCTGCTCACAGTGTTCAGCTAGATCCGTTCCTGCTATTTACATTCAGTGCAGTGCGTCCTGCTCACAGTGTTCAGCTAGATCCGTTCCTGCTATTTACATTCAGTGCAGTGCGTCCTGCTCACAGTGTTCAGCTAGATCCGTTCCTGCTATTTACATTCAGTGCAGTGCGTCCTGCTCACAGTGTTCAGCTAGATCCGTTCCTGTTATCTTCCTACTGACAGGCAGGCTTGTCTGGTTACAGTATATAAAGCTACCTGAAGAAAATTACAGGTGTTCTTTTTGATCCTATTAGTACCACGGTCAGGCAGCTAGACTATTTACATTTAGTACAGTGTGTCCTGCTCACAGTGTTCAGCTAGATCCGTTCCTGTTATCTTCCTACTGACAGGCAGGCTTGTCTGGTTACAGTATATAAAGCTACCTGAAGAAAATTACAGGTGTTCTATCCCAGCTTAGTGCAGCTACAGGCCATTAGTATGTCTGGAAGGCCAAGAAGGAGAGGCAGACAGTCACAAGCCAATAAGAGAGGGCAAGCAGGCTCTGTGTCTAGTGCTGGTCGTGGAGACGGTGCATCCTCATCAGCACGTGGCCATGGGACACGCTTGGCCTTTTTTTCGGCAGCTGGCCGTGTTGAGCCGCAACATGCGGAAGACTTGGTCGAGTGGATGACCAAGCCGTCCTCATCCTCCTCATCCTCTCTCACCCATGCCCAGGGTGCTTTGTCTGGCAAAGCAGCGGCCTCTTCCCTCAGCTCAATGTCATCAGTGACTCCTTCCCTAGCTCCACCATGTCCTCATGAGGATTCCCTCGAACTGTTTGACCACAGTGTTGGGTACATGCTCCAGGAGGATGCCCAGCGTTTGGAAGGCTCTGATGATGATACTGAGCTCGATGAAGGCAGTAACATGAGCACGGACAGAGGGGGTGCCCAAGAAGGACAGCAATCTGGCAGTCATGCTCCCCCTGCTGCAGCATACTGCCAGGTTTGCTCCAGTGATGAGGAGGGAGGGGATGATGAGGTCACTGACTCAACGTGGGTGCCTGATAGGAGAGAGGAGGAGGAGGAGGAGGAGGAGGCGGCACATCACCAACGAGGCAGGATGCCCTCCAGGGGCCAGCCTAAGGGCAGCACATTGACTGCATCACACCCCAAAGCTCCACATGTGCAGGGCGCTGCAGTCTCTGCGCGTTATTCAAAAAGTTCTTTGGTGTGGGCCTTTTTTGAGACGAGTGCATCAGATCGCACCGCTGCTATTTGCAACATATGTCTCAAGCGTATCTCGCGTGGCCAAAACATCTCCCGCTTGGGTACCACATGCTTGACCAGACATATGTTGACCTGCCATGCAGTTCGTTGGCAAGCGTATCTGAAAGACCCACACCAAAGAACAAAGAGGATCTCTCCTTGCTCCTCATCAGCTGAGATTTCCAACCCCACTAGACCTTCAGTCCTCTCTGAGACCTGCAGTGAGAGGAATGAAGGTGTAGAATTAGGTGTGTCACAGCCAAGTACTTGTGGGCAATCTGCTTTTGGTACACCGACGTCAGATTGTACCAGGCAAATTTCCCTGCCCCAGCTGCTGCACCGCCGAAAGAAGTTTGCTCCCAGCCATCCACATGCCCAGCGGTTGAATGCTAGCTTGGCAAAATTGCTAGCACTTCAACTGCTGCCTTTTCAGTTGGTAGACTCTGCCCCCTTCCGTGAGTTTGTGGAATGTGCGGTTCCTCAGTGGCAGGTACCCAAACGCCACTTTTTCTCACGGAAGGCGATTCCGGCTCTCTACCGGCATGTGGAAGGCAATGTCCATGCCTCGCTGGACAGGGCGGTCAGCGGTAAGGTGCATATTACCGCTGACTCATGGTCCAGCAGGCATGGACAGGGACGTTACTTAAGTTTCACGGCGCATTGGGTGACTCTGCTGGCAGCTGGGAAGGATGCAGGACAAGGTGCAGTAGTGTTGGAGGTTGTTCCGCCACCACGCCTCCAAAATGCTGATTGTGACACACCTCTCTCCTCCACCCCCTCCTCTTCTTCTTCCTCCATGGCCTCTTCCTCGGAACCAGCGGTGCTCCGTAGGCGTTCAAGGGGCTACGCAAGTACGCAGGCCAAAAGATGCCATGCGGTGCTTGAGCTGGTGTGCTTGGGGGACAGGAGCCACACTGGGGCAGAGGTTCTGTCAGCTCTGCAGGGGCAGGTTCAGAGGTGGTTGACGCCACGCCAACTTAAGGCAGGAATGGTGGTTTGCGACAATGGCACCAACCTCCTCTCTGCCCTCCGACAGGGACAACTGACCCATGTGCCCTGTTTGGCTCACGTCCTTAACTTGGTGGTGCAGCGGTTCTTGGGCAGGTACCCGGGCTTACAGGATGTCCTGAGGCAGGCCAGGAAAGTCTGTGTGCATTTCCGCCGGTCATATAATGCCAGTGCTCGGCTGACGGACCTCCAAAAGGAGTTTAACCTGCCCAAGAACCGCCTAATCTGTGACATGCCCACCAGGTGGAACTCGACGTTGGCCATGCTGCAGCGGCTGCACACGCAGCAGAGGGCCATCAATGAGTACCTGTGCGACTATGGCACCAGGACAGGGTCAGGGGACCTTGGTTTTTTTTCCCCACGCCAGTGGGCCATGATCAGGGATGCATGCACTGTCCTGTCACCATTCGAGGAGGCCACGAGGATGGTGAGCACTGACAGTGCATGCATCAGTGACACTGTCCCCCTTGTCCACCTGTTGGAGCACACGCTGCGTGGAATAATGGACAGGGCACTTGAGGCAGAACAGAGGCAGGAAGAGGAGGACTTCCTTAGCTCTCAAGGCCCCCTTTATCCAGACAGTGTTCCTGCGTGCCCGCCGATCACACAGGAAGAGGACGAGGAGGAGGAGGAGGAGGAGGAGGAAGATTGTGTCAGTATGGAGGTGGAGCCTGGCACTCAGCATCAGCAGTCTTTAAGGGATCAGTCCCAAGGAACACATGGACTTGTACGTGGCTGGGAGGAGGTGGCTGCGGACGTTGTTGTCCTTAGTGACCCAGAGGACTCCGGACCGAATGCCTCAGCAAACCTACGCTGCATGGCCTCCCTGATCCTGCAAAGCCTGCGTAAGGATCCTCGTATTCGTGGTATCAAGGAGAAGGACCAATACTGGCTGGCAACCCTCCTTGATCCACGTTACAAGGGTAAGGTTGCGGACCTTATCTTGCCATCGCAGAGGGAGCAGAGGATGAAACATCTTCGGGAGGCCTTGCAGAAAGGTCTGTGCAACGCGTTCCCAGAGACTGGGAGGTTACAAACTCCTGTTTCTGGACAACGTGTTGCTGAGGCTTCGGTCAGTCAAAGAAGGAGCGGTGGAGAAGGTGGCCGTCTGACCGATGCGTTCAGACAATTTTTTGGTCCGCAGCCCCAAGGTATGATCGGTTCCAGCAACCATCGCCAGCGTCTGTTTTACATGGTGCAGGAATACCTAGGGGCAAGATCAGACTTGGACACCTTTCCCACCGAAAATCCTCTGGGTTACTGGGTCTTGAGGATGGATCACTGGCCAGAGCTTGCACAGTATGCAATTGAGCTACTGGCCTGTCCTGCATCCAGCGTTCTTTCGGAACGTACATTCAGTGCTGCTGGAGGCGTGGTAACCGATCACAGGGTGCGTCTGTCCACTGACTCGGTCGATCGGCTGACCTTCATAAAAATGAATCAGTCTTGGATCACCACCAGCTACCAAGCACCTGATGCTGATGTAACTGAATAATTTTTTTCAGATCCCTTCAAAGACTGCCTATGTTGATGCTGAGTGATTATCCCTGAGTAATTATCCTCTTCCTCCTCAATCATCACGCTGATAGCTTGTAAGAACATTTTTGGTTCTGGGCGCCACCACCAGTGCCTAAGGCCCAATTTTTCTGCCCCTGTCTAACAGGGGCGTGTAATTACAATTTTTGATGCAATACTTTGCAGCAGTGCTCGTTCCTGCGTTCCAACTAGAGTGTCTGTGAGGGGTTGCAGTGTTGTGGCACCAGCACCAGTGCCTAAGGCCCAATTTTTCTGCCCCTGTCTAACAGGGGCGTGTAATTACAATTTTTGATGCAATACTTTGCAGCAGTGCTCGTTCCTGCGTTCCAACTAGAGTGTCTGTGAGGGGTTGCAGTGTTGTGGCACCAGCACCAGTGCCTAAGGCCCAATTTTTCTGCCCCTGTCTAACAGGGGCGTGTAATTACAATTTTTGATGCAATACTTTGCAGCAGTGCTCGTTCCTGCGTTCCAACTAGAGTGTCTGTGAGGGGTTGCAGTGTTGTGGCACCAGCACCAGTGCCTAAGGCCCAATTTTTCTGCCCCTGTCTAACAGGGGCGTGTAATTACAATTTTTGATGCAATACTTTGCAGCAGTGCTCGTTCCTGCGTTCCAACTAGAGTGTCTGTGAGGGGTTGCAGTGTTGTGGCACCAGCACCAGTGCCTAAGGCCCAATTTTTCTGCCCCTGTCTAACAGGGGCGTGTAATTACAATTTTTGATGCAATACTTTGCAGCAGTGCTCGTTCCTGCGTTCCAACTAGAGTGTCTGTGAGGGGTTGCAGTGTTGTGGCACCAGCACCAGTGCCTAAGGCCCAATTTTTCTGCCCCTGTCTAACAGGGGCGTGTAATTACAATTTTTGATGCAATACTTTGCAGCAGTGCTCGTTCCTGCGTTCCAACTAGAGTGTCTGTGAGGGGTTGCAGTGTTGTGGCACCAGCACCAGTGCCTAAGGCCCAATTTTTCTGCCCCTGTCTAACAGGGGCGTGTAATTACAATTTTTGATGCAATACTTTGCAGCAGTGCTCGTTCCTGCGTTCCAACTAGAGTGTCTGTGAGGGGTTGCAGTGTTGTGGCACCAGCACCAGTGCCTAAGGCCTAATTTTTCAGCTCCTGTTCAACAGGGGCATGTAATTACAATTCTTGATCTAATATTTCACAGCAGGGCCCTGTGAGGGCTTACAGTGTTTTGGCCACAGCAACACCTAAGGCCCAAATTTCTGCTGAGTATATAGGGCAGGACCCTACTTTCAAACATCTAACTTACAAACGACTCCTACTTGCAAACGGAAGGAGACAACAGGAAGTGAGATGAAATCTACCCATAGGAAGGGAAATTCTCTCATGTAAGAGTTAATATGGGAAAACAATTTCTCCTTTCCACTGATGCTTTCCAATCCTTGTTCCACAAAAAAACCCAAATTTTCAAAAAACATTTTTCATTGGGACAAAAAAGTGAGGTGAAATCTTCTGAAGAGGAGGAAAGACACAAAACAAATGTCACAGGGGTGATAACCCTTCCCTATGTTTTCCAAAAAGCTTAGAAAAGATTTTTTGGCTGGAGCTAAACACATTAAAAATGTTCAAAATTACAAAGAGATTCTACTTAACAACAAACCTACAGTCCCTGTCTTGTTTGCACCGCCTGTATACTGCTGTTCAGAGTATATAGGGACCTTTCCTTATTTTAATTTGGGTGCGGGGTTCCCCTTAATATCCATACAAGACCCAAAGGGCCTGGTAATGGACTGGGGGGTACCCATGCCGTTTGTCTCACTGATTTTCATCCATATTGCCAGGACCCGACATGACATTAAACCCGCAAGCAGTTTTAAATGAGATTTTTTCCTTTAAAAATGACATTTGGTGCAGGGACTGTTCTAAACATGGGAAACACGCGTCACTTTACAGGCATACTATAGACACCCCCCAGGTACGATATTTAAAGGAATATTTCACTTTTTTTTTTTTACTTTAAGCATCATTAAAATCACTGCTCCCGAAAAAACGGCCGTTTTTAAAAGTTTTTTTTGCATTGATACATGTCCCCTGGGGTAGGACCCGGGTCCCCAAACCCTTTTTAGGACAATACCATGCAAATTAGCCTTTAAAATGAGCACTTTTGATTTCGAACGTTCGAGTCCCATAGACGTCAATGGGGTTCTAACGTTCGTGCGAACTTTCGGTCCGTTCGCGGGTTCTGGTGCGAACCGAACCGGGGGGTGTTCGGCTCATCCCTAGTGTGGATGAGTCCCTGGTACCATTTTCAGGCCGGCTAGGAATAAAACAGTATATTCCTAGCAAAAAGGCCAAATATGGAGTCAAATTTTACAAGCTGTGTGAGAGAGCCACGGGATATCTATATGCATTCCGCATATATGAGGGAAGAGATTCCCAGCTCCAGCCCCCTGAGTGCCCAGCCTACATGGGCACAAATGGAAAAATCGTATGGGATCTGGCTTACCCACTTCTAAAAAAAGCCTATCATATATACCTGGACAACTTTTATACCAGCCTGCCCCTTTTCAGACACCTATATATTGAAAAAACCCTGGCCTGCGGAACTTCAAGAAAAAATAGGAAGGGCTTCCCACAATCCATTGTGAACAAAAGGCTGAAAAAGGGGGAAAGAGCAACACTGAGATGTAATGAAGTGCTGGCCTTGAGGTGGAAGGATAAGAGGGATGTGCACATGATGTCCACCATTCATGATGACACTGCAGTTGTAGTTCGGCGAAGACGAGGTCCCATTGAAAAACCGACATGTGTCCAAGACTATAATCTCTACATGGGGGGGTGGATTTCAATGACCAAATGATTCAGCCCTATTTGTCAATAAGGAGGTCCCGATTCTGGTATAAGAAGGTAGCAATATATCTAATCCATTTGGCCATTTACAATTCCTACATAATCTACACAAAATCCACAGAAAGCCCCGCCTCCTTCCTAAAATTCATAGAAGAAGTAGTCACGTCCCTCATCTATCCACAAAGACCCCTCCCAGAATTACCTCGTTCTGATGCTGTTAGCCGACTTCATGAATGGCACTTCCCGTACAACATTCCACCATCGGAAGCAGGCCGAAGACGGCAAAAAAAATGTCGTGTGTGCAGCAGAAGAGGTTTTCGAAAAGATACCAGCTACCATTGTCCCCAGTGTCCCTCCCAACCTGGCCTTTGCATTGGTGAATGCTTCGAACTGTATCATACATCCCCAAGTTATTAGCCCATATTTTCCCCATTTTCGCTGATCATTTTCCATGCTTCCCCAAATAACCATGCCACTGCCTTCAATGTGAACTGACCCTGGCCTGCTTTTTGACTATGCCTCTGCCTACCGTTTGGACTGCTTCCACATGAACTGACCCTGGCCTGTTTTGACTATGCCTCTGCCCACCGTTTGGACTGCTTGCTCGTGAACTGACCCTGGCTTGTTTTGTGACTACTCTTCTGCCTACCGCTTGGACTGCTTGCACGTTAACTGACCCTGGCTTGTTTTATGGACTATGCTTTTGCCTACCGCTTGGACTGATCTGTTGCCCTGCTACTATAGTACACAGGGGTCTCACATATGTGAGGGGCTCCAGAATAGTTTTTCCGGATGGAGATAACAATTTTTTTTGTTTCCTCCCGGTTTTGTAATTTCCGGATTAGGGTCTGGAGTCCGGAGGCTTCATAGAGATTTGGGTGGGTCGAAGCCTCTACCCCTGTGCCCCTGTGCACAGGTCTTACCCAATTGCGGCCCTCAGCCTTCTGCTGACTTACTGCCATCATGCCTTTGCCTGCCGCATGAACGGACCACACATCTGCCTGCTACCTGGACTATGCAAATAATTCGCTGTAGCAAAAGGCAGTATGTTTATGAAGGGCTGGAGAGCGGTACAATAATGTGTGTCTGCAGGTAACAGTGTACCAGGACCAATATTATGGCTGTGCTGGCTGTCTCTACCTGGACAATTCCTATGGACTGTGCTGTGCCGACTATAGACAATATTCCTGCCTGCTGCCTGGATAGTTATTGCTGTCGCTAAGCACATCCCTGACTGCTGCCTGGACCAGTGCTCTCTTCTGTGGACACTACTAAAAGCACAGGTAATACTTTTTTTTTATCCTTTCCGCAATAGAATTTATTTTGGATTGTAATTTTTGGTATGTACATGCTATGTGTTAGAAATATGAAGGGCCTTCAAAAATGATAGGTTGCCAGGAAATTATCTATGTAATGTATGCTCCTAGAACGCCTGATGGTGCTACTTGGATGTTGGGCCACTGTATGTGGCCAAGCTGTGTAAAAGTCTCACACATGTGGTATCCCCATACTCAGGGGGAGTAGCAGAATGTATTTTGGGGTGTCATTTTTGCTATGTGTTGGAAATATCTTATAAATGGACAACTTTGTGTAAAAAAAATGCGTTTTTATTTTTTTTCCACATTTTCCAAAAACTTCTGGAAAAAAAATAACCGTTCAAAAGACTCATTATGCCTCATAGATTATACGTTGGGGTGTTTGCTTTCAAAAATGGGGTCATTTTGTGGGCAATTCCTTTGTCCTGGTGCTCCAGGGCCTTCAAAAGTGTAATAGGTGGTTGAGAAATGAGATGTTCAATTTATGCTCGTAGATCGCCTGATGGTGCTACTTCAATGTTGGGCCTTTGTATGTGGCCAGGCTGTGTAAAAGTCCCACACATGTGGTATCGCCATACTCAGGAGGAGTAGCAGAATGTATTTTGGGGTGTCATTTTTGCTATGTATTTGCTATGTGTTGGAAATATCTTATAAATGGACAACTTTGTGTAAAAAAAATGCGTTTTTATTTTTTTTCCACATTTTCCAAAAACTTCTGGAAAAAAAATAACCGTTCAAAAGACTCATTATGCCTCATAGATTATACGTTGGGGTGTTTGCTTTCCAAAATGGGGTCATTTTGTGGGCAATTCCTTTGTCCTGGTGCTCCAGGGCCTTCAAAAGTGTAATAGGTGGTTGAGAAATGAGATGTGCAATTTATGCTCGTAGATCGCCTGATGGTGCTACTTCAATGTTGGGCCTTTGTATGTGGCCAGGCTGTGTAAAAGTCCCACACATGTGGTATCGCCATACTCAGGAGGGGTAGCAGAATGTATTTTGGGGTGTCATTTTTGCTATGTATTTGCTATGTGTTGGAAATATCTTATAAATGGACAACTTTGTGTAAAAAAAATGCGTTTTTATTTTTTTTCCACATTTTCCAAAAACTTCTGGAAAAAAAATAACCATTCAAAAGACTCATTATGCCTCATAGATTATACGTTGGGGTGTTTGCTTTCCAAAATGGGGTCATTTTGTGGGCAATTCCTTTGTCCTGGTGCTCCAGGGCCTTCAAAAGTGTAATAGGTGGTTGAGAAATGAGATGTGCAATTTATGCTCGTAGATCGCCTGATGGTGCTACTTCAATGTTGGGCCTTTGTATGTGGCCAGGCTGTGTAAAAGTCCCACACATGTGGTATCACCATACTCAGGAGGAGTAGCAGAATGTATTTTGGGGTGTCATTTTTGCTATGTATTTGCTATGTGTTGGAAATATCTTATAAATGGACAACTTTGTGTAAAAAAAATGCATTTTTATTTTTTTTCCACATTTTCCAAAAACTTCTGGAAAAAAAATAACAGTTCAAAAGACTCATTATGCCTCATAGATTATACGTTGGGGTGTTTGCTTTCCAAAATGGGGTCATTTTGTGGGCAATTCCTTTGTCCTGGTGCTCCAGGGCCTTCAAAAGTGTAATAGGTGGTTGAGAAATGAGATGTGCAATTTAAGCTCGTAGATCGCCTGATGGTGCGACTTCAATGTTGGGCCTTTGTATGTGGCCAGGCTGTGTAAAAGTCCCACACATGTGGTATCCCCATACTCGGTAAGAGTAGCAGAATGTATTTTGGGGTGTAATTTGTTGTATGCATATGCTCTGTGAGAGAAATAACCAGTTAATATGAAAATTTTGAAAACAAAAAAAAACAAAAAAAAAAAATCTTCCTTTTGCAAAGAATTGTGGGAAAAAATTACACCTTAAAAAAACTAACCATGCTACTTACTTAATACCTTGGAATGTCTACTTTCTAAAAAGGGGTAATTTGGGGGGTATTTGTACTTTTCTGACTTGTTAGTACCTCAAGAAATGAGATTCACCTGATGTACTGAAGGCCTGATCAGATGTTTTCAATTTTCAGTGATTGGCACCATAGTTTGTAGACTCTATAACTTTCACAAAGACCAAATAATATACACTAATTTGGGTTATTTTTACCAAAGATATATAGCAGTATAAATTGTGGCCAAAATTTATGAAGAAAAATTACTAATTTGCTAAATTTTATGACAAAAACAAAGAAAAAGGCAATTTTTCACAAAATTTACGGTCTTTTTTTATTTATAGCACAAAAAATAAAAAACCCATTAGTGATTAAATACCACCAAAAGAAAGCTCTATTTGTGTGAAAAAAAGGACACAAATTTCATTTGGGTACAGTGTTGCATGACTGAGTAATAGTCATTCAAAGTGTGAGAGCACCGAAAGCTGAAAATTGGTCTGGGCAGGAAGGGGGTTTAAGTGCCCTGTATTGAGGTGGTTAAATATCGTACCTGGGGGGTGTCTATAGTATGCCTGTAAAGTGGCGCGTGTTTCCCGTGTTTAGAACAGTCCCTGCACCAAATGTCATTTTTAAAGGAAAAAATCTAATTTAAAACTGCTTGCGGGTTTAATGTAATGTCGGGTCCTGGCAATATGGATGAAAATCAGTGAGACAAACACCATGGGTACCCCCCAGTCCATTACCAGGCCCTTTGGGTCTTGTATGGATATTAAGGGGAGCCCCGCACCCAAATTAAAATAAGGAAAGGTGTGGGGCCACCAGGCCCTATAAACTCTGAACAGCAGTATACAGGCGGTGCAAACAAGACAGGGACTGTAGGTTTGTTGTTAAGTAGAATCTGTTTGTCATTTTGAACGGGTACATTTTTAACGTGTTTAGATCCAGCCAAAAAATCTTTTTTAAAAACATAGGGAAGGGTTATCACCCCTGTGACATTTGTTTTGCTGTCTTTCCTCCTCTTTAGAAGATTTCACCTCACTTTTTGTCCCAATGACAAATGCTTTTTGAGAATTTGGGTTTTTTTGTGGAACAAGGATTGGAAAGCATCAGTGGAAAGGAGAAATGTTTTTCCCATATTAACTCTTACAGGAGAGAATTTCCCTTCCTAGGGGTAGATTTCATCTCACTTCCTGTTGTCTCCTTCCGTTTGCAAGTAGGAGTCGTTTGTAAGTTAGATGTTTGAAAGTAGGGGCCTGCTCTATATACTCAGCAGAAATTTGGGCCTTAGGTGTTGTTGTGGCCACAACAACGTAAGCCCTCACAGGGCCCTGCTGTGAAATATTAGATCAAGAATTGTAATTACATGCCCCTGTTGAACAGGGGCAGAAAAACTGGGAATTTGGTGGTGATGGTGGTGGTGCTGGTGCCACAACACTGTAAGTCCTCACTCGCTCTTGGTGGGTGCAGAAATGGGCCCTGCTGTGAAATATTAGATCAAGAATTGTAATTACATGCCCCTGTTGAACAGGGGCAGAAAAATTGGGCCTTTAGTGGTGGTGGTGCTGGTGCCACAACACTGCAACCCCTCACAGACACTCTAGTTGGAAGGCAGGAACGAGCCCTGCTGCAAAGTATTGCATCAAAAATTGTAATTACATGCCCCTGTTAAACAGGGGCAGAAAAATTGGGCCTTAGGCACTGGTGCTGGTGCCACAACACTGCAACCCCTCACAGACACTCTAGTTGGAACGCAGGAACGAGCCCTGCTGCAAAGTATTGCATCAAAAATTGTAATTACACGCCCCTGTTAAACAGGGGCTGAAAAATTGTGCCTTAGGCACTGGTGGTGGCGCCCAGAACCAAAAATGTTCTTACAAGCTATCAGCGTGATCATTGAGGAGGAAGAGGATAATTACTCAGGGATAGCCACTCAGCATCAGCATAGGCAGTCTTTGAAGGGATCTGAGATTTCAAAAAAAATTATTCGGTTACATCAGCATCAGGTGCTTGGTAGCTGGTGGTGATCCAAGACTGATTCATTTTTATGAAGGTCAGTCGATCGACCGAGTCGGTGGACAGACGCACCCTGTGATCGGTTACCACGCCTCCAGCAGCACTGAATGTGCGTTCCGAAAGAACGCTGGATGCAGGACAAGCCAGTAGCTCAATTGCATACTGTGCAAGCTCTGGCCAGTGATCCATCCTCAAGACCCAGTAACCCAGAGGATTTTCGGTGGGAAAGGTGTCCAAATCTGATCTTGCCCCTAGGTATTCCTGCACCATGTAAAACAGACGCTGGCGATGGTTGCTGGAACCGATCATACCTTGGGGCTGCGGACCAAAAAATTGTCTGAACGCATCGGTCAGACGGCCACCTTCTCCACCGCTCCTTCTTTGACTGACCGAAGCCTCAGCAACATGTTGTCCAGAAACATGAGTTTGTAACCTCCCAGTCTCTGGGAACGTGTTGCACAGACCTTTCTGCAAGGCCTCCCGAAGATGTTTCATCCTCTGCTCCCTCTGCGATGGCAAGATAAGGTCCGCAACCCTTGTAACGTGGATCAAGGAGGGTTGCCAGCCAGTATTGGTCCTCCTTGATACCACGAATACGAGGATCCTTACGCAGGCTTTGCAGGATCAGGGAGGCCATGCAGCGTAGGTTTGCTGAGGCATTCGGTCCGGAGTCCTCTGGGTCACTAAGGACGACATGGTCCGCAGCCACCTCCTCCCAGCCACGTACAAGTCCATGTGTTTCTTGGGACTGATCCCTTAAAGACTGCTGCTGATGCTGAGTGCCAGGCTCCACCTCCATACTGACACAATCTTCCTCCTCCTCCTCCTCCTCGTCCTCTTCCTGTGTGATCGGCGGGCACGCAGGAACACTGTCTGGATAAAGGGGGCCTTGAGAGCTAAGGAAGTCCTCTTCCTGCCTCTGTTCTGCCTCAAGTGCCCTGTCCATTATTCCACGCAGCGTGTGCTCCAACAGGTGGACAAGGGGGACAGTGTCACTGATGCAAGCACTGTCACTGCTCACCATCCTCGTGGCCTCCTCAAATGGTGACAGGACAGTGCATGCATCCCTGATCATGGCCCACTGGCGTGGGGAAAAAAAACAAGCTCCCCTGACCCTGTCCTGGTGCCATAGTCGCACAGGTACTCATTGATGGCCCTCTGCTGCGTGTGCAGCCCCTGCAGCATAGCCAACGTTGAGTTCCACCTGGTGGGCATGTCACAGATTAGGCGGTTCTTGGGCAGGTTAAACTCCTTTTGGAGGTCCGTCAGCCGAGCACTGGCATTATATGACCGGCGGAAATGCACACAGACTCTCCTGGCCTGCCTCAGGACATCCTGTAAGCCCGGGTACCTGCCCAAGAACCGCTGCACCACCAAGTTAAGGACGTGAGCCAAACAGGGCACATGGGTCATTTGTCCCTGTCGGAGGGCAGAGAAGAGGTTGGTGCCATTGTCGCAAACCACCATTCCTGCCTTAAGTTGGCGTGGCATCAACCACCTCTGAACCTGCCCCTGCAGAGCTGACAGAACCTCTGCCCCAGTGTGGCTCCTGTCCCCCAAGCACACCAGCTCAAGCACCGCATGGCATCTTTTGGCCTGCGTACTTGCGTAGCCCCTTGAACGGCTACGGAGCACCGCTGGTTCCGAGGACAAAGCACAGGAAGAGGCCATGGAGGAAGAAGAAGAGGAGGGGGTGGAGGAGAGAGGTGTGTCACAATCATTAGCATTTTGGAGGCGTGGTGGCGGAACAACCTCCAACACTACTGCACCTTTCCCTGCATCCTTCCCAGCTGCCAGCAGAATCAGCCAATGCGCCGTGAAACTAAGGTAAGGTCCCTGTCCATGCCTGCTGGACCATGAGTCAGCGGTAATATGCACCTTACCGCTGACCGCCCTGTCCAGCGAGGCATGGACATTGCCTTCCACATGCCGGTAGAGAGCCGGAATCGCCTTCCGTGAGAAAAAGTGGCGTTTGGGTACCTGCCACTGAGGAACCGCACATTCCACAAACTCACGGAAGGGGGCAGAGTCTATCAACTGAAAATACAGCAGTTGAAGTGCTAGCAATTTTGCCAAGCTAGCATTCAACCGCTGGGCATGTGGATGGCTGGGAGCAAACTTCTTTCGGCGGTGCAGCAGCTGGGGCAGGGAAATTTGCCTGGTACAATCTGACGTCGGTGTACCAAAAGCAGATTGCCCACAAGTACTTGGCTGTGACACACCTAATTCTACACCTTCATTCCTCTCAGTGCAGGTCTCAGAGGACTGAAGGTATAGTGGGGTTGGAAATCTCAGCTGATGAGGAGCAAGGAGAGGTCCTCTTTGTTCTTTGGTGTGGGTCTTTTAGATACGCTTGCCAACGAACTGCATGGCAGGTCAACATATGTCTGGTCAAGCATGTGGTACCCAAGCGGGAGATGTTTTGGCCACGCGAGATACGCTTGAGACATATGTTGCAAATAGCAGCGGTGCGATCTGATGCACTCGTCTCAAAAAAGGCCCACACCAAAGAACTTTTTGAATAACGCGCAGAGACTGCAGTGCCTTGCACATGTGGAGCTTTGGGGTGTGATGCAGTCAATGTGCTGCCCTTAGGCTGGCCCCTGGAGGGCATCCTGCCTCGTTGGTGATGTGCCGCCTCCTCCTCCTCTCTCCTATCAGATACCCACGTTGAGTCAGTGACCTCATCATCCCCTCCCTCCTCATCACTGGAGCAAACCTGGCAGTATGCTGCAGCAGGGGGAGTATGACTGCCAGATTGCTGTCCTTCTTGGGCACCCCCTCTGTCCGTGCTCATGTTACTGCCTTCATCGAGCTCAGTATCATCATCAGAGCCTTCCAAACGCTGGGCATCCTCCTGGAGCATGTACCCAACACTGTAGTCAAACAGTTCGAGGGACTCCTCAGGAGGTCATGGTGGGGCTAGGGAAGGAGTCACTGATGACATTGAGCCGAGGGAAGAGGCCGCTGCTTTGCCAGACAAAGTACCCTGGGCATGGGTGAGAGAGGATGAGGACGGCTTGGTCATCCACTCGACCAAGTCTTCCGCATGTTGCGGCTCAACACGGCCGTCTGCCGAAAAAAAGGCCAAGCGTGTCCCACGGCCACGTGCTGATGAGGATGCACCGTCTCCACGACCAGCACTAGATACAGAGCCTGCTTGCCCTCTCTTATTGGCTTGTGACTGTCTGCCTCTCCTTCTTGGCCTTCCAGACATACTAATGGCCTGTAGCTGCACTAAGCTGGGATATATATATATATATATATATATATATATATATATATATATATATATATATATATATGTACTGATACTGCAGCTAGCAAAATCAACTGCCTGCCTGTAGTATGAGAACACCACCAACCTTCTACAGGTAGCTTTAGCTGAACACTGTGCAGAGCTCGCAGAAAAATAACTTGTAGCTTTTTTAGCTGCCTGCGGTAGTGATAGGATCAGGAAAACACCACCAACCTTCTACAGGTAGCTTTAGGTGAACACTGTGCAGAGCTCGCAAAAAAATAACTTGTAGGTTTAGCTGAACACTGTGAGGTGGACGCACCACACTAACTTGTAGTTTTAGCTGAACACTGTGAGCAGGACGCACCACACTAACTTGTAGTTTTAGCTGAACACTGTGAGCAGGACGCACTGCACTAACTGTAAATAGTCTAGCTGCCTGACTGTGGTACTAATAGGATCAAAAAAGCACCAGCAATTTTATTCAGGTAGCTGTAAATACTGTAACAAGACAAGCCTGCCTGTCAGTAAGAAGATAACAGGAACGGATCTATCTGAACACTGTGAGCAGGACGCACTGCACTAACTTGTAGCTTTTGATGAACACTGTGCAGAGGTCTCACTACACCAACTTATAGGTTTAGCTGAACACTGTGAGCAGGACGCACAGCACTAACTTGTAGTTTTAGCTGAACACTGTGAGCAGGACGCACAGCACTAACTTATAGTTTTAGCTAAACACTGTGAGCAGGACGCACTGCACTAACTTGTAGCTTGAGATGAACACTGTGCAGATATCTCACTACACCAACTTGTAGTTTTAGCTGAACACTGTGAGCAGGACGCACAGCACTAACTTGTAGTTTTAGCTGAACACTGTGAGCAAAACGCACTGCACTAACTTGTAGCTTGAGATGAACACTGTGCAGAGGTCTCACTACACCAACTTGTAGGTTTAGCTGAACACTGTCAGCAGGACGCACTGCACTAACTGTAAATAGTCTAGCTGCCTGACTGTGGTACTAATAGGATCAAAAGAACACCAGTAATTTTCTTCAGGTAGCTGTATATACTGTAACAAGACAAGCCTGCCTGTCAGTAAGAAGATAACAGGAATGGATCTAGCTGAACACTGTGAGCAGGACGCACTGCACTAACTGTAAATAGTCTAGCTGCCTGACTGTGATACTAATAGGATCAAAAGAACACCAGTAATTTTCTTCAGGTAGCTGTATATACTGTAACAAGACAAGCCTGCCTGTCAGTAGGAAGATAACAGGAACGGATCTAGCTGAACACTGTGAGCGGACGCACTGCACTAACTGTAAATAGTCTAGCTGCCTGACTGTGGTACTAATAGTATCAAAAGAACACCAGCAATTTTCTTCAGGTAGCTGTAAATACTGTAACAAGACAAGCCTGCCTGTCAGTAGGAAGATAACAGGAACGGATCTAGCTAAACTGAATACAGTGTATATATATATATATATATGCAACACCTGGGATGCATATAATTACACAATACACTATAAGTGCAGCTAAACTGACTGACTGTTCTGCCTAATCTATCTAACTCAAATCAAATGTCACTGTCTGTCTCTCTCTCTCTCTGAATGAATGCCGGAACACACACTACACAGGGCCGCCGTACAGACGGCCTTATATAGTGTGGGGCGTGTACTAAATCCCCTGAGCCATAATTGGCCAAAGCCTCCTTGGCTTTGGCCAATTACGGCTCTCTGTTCAGACGGCGCTGTGATTGGCCAAGCATGCGGGTCATAGTGCATGCTTGGCCAATCATCAGCCAGCAATGCACTGCGATGCCGCAGTGAATTATGGGCCGTGACACGCCACATGAATTTGGCGCGAACGGCCCATAGCGTTCGCAATTCGGCAAACGGGCGAACAGACGATGTTCGAGTCGAACATGGGTTCGACTCGAACACGAAGCTCATCCCTAATCAGGATCATGAAGTACACAAGACACCACGGCAGAGTGGTACAGTACAACAACTGACGCGTTTCACACTTACACTAAGTGCTTATTCATAGCTGAAAACCATGGAAATGAGAGCCACATATATACTTTATGTTGTAAAACATGTGACCGTGTGATAATACAAGAACTCAAAACAGCTGAGAACCAATCATATGAGATCTCCGCACGTGCTGCTGAGTAATAGGTGCTAAAGTGGAAACTCCCATGGTTGTGTGGTGTATAAGCAACAAGATAAAAAGTGAATGCAAAATGGAAGAAATGAACTGAAATGAAAAACTTTAATCAAAATTGGACGTGAATTGAATTAATATTGCAGGATAAACTAATATGAAACAAGTGAAAGTAAAAAACCAGGACTAGAGTTGAATGAGACCCTCGTGCAAAAGGGGGACATCTCTATATGTGTTATTTGAGTCTAATAAGAAAACTGGAGTGGAAAAGTAAAAGTAATATCATGTGGATAATGATGAATAAATAATAATGACCAAAATATATAAGAAATATATATGAGGATAAACGCGTGTATAGAAACCGGAGACTGTAAAATAAAGGTAGAAACAAAAATAGAAAAAATGATGTCCTAAGGGCCCGATGAGCCAAGAGATAATAATGATAATAATAATACGTAAAAATAAGAGACCTCAACCCCAAGAAAAAGAGGGGGAAGAGAAAAAGGTGAATGAAAAAAGTGAGTACAAAGTGTAAAGTATAATAACATAAGAATGAGTATATGTCATAAAAGTTATGTCCGTAATATAAGATCTACCTGCATGAATGCATGCATCACCATAGAAATTTGGCCCAGAAGCATGTACAGAATAGCGAGATGATATCGGTCTGTGTATATAAGGCCATCGAAAAAGAAAAGAAGATCTTATGATGGTAATGAAATGTATAGCTACCCCGATTTTTAATTAAATTTAATTAAAATAACTGTTATTTATATATAAATGTGCATTAGTGGAGAGGGGGCAAAATAAGCTAAACAACAAGTGCTGAGATCTCAGTGGCCGAGAGGAGATAAACATGGATATCTGTACGGAAGAAAGAATGGGCCTAGTGTGTAGCACCAGGTCCCAGTTATCCGCAACAATATGGCCCATAGTCTAAAGAGAAAACAAATATATCAAAATAAACAAGCATTCAATGCAGGATATTAATGATCTGACATATGAAAAATAATAAATAATACAGTGAAAAAAAAAAAAATAAATAAAAATGGACAAGTCGACATATAGAAGCATTTTGCACAAGGATCAGAACTGTGCTTATAGGGCAGTTATAAACTATAAAACCCAAAATACTAATACAAATATGTTATTAAGAGGTCAATAATTTAAAGTATATGGGGAATAATTGTCCTAAACCAAACTAAATAAGAGGAAATGAGTGTGCGGAGAGCATGTTTGGTAATCATACCCATCCGTATCCCATAAATAGAACTCTCATGGGTTGTTGTATATGTACAATAAAGAAAAACTAAAAACGCCCAAAAATATATTAAATCGTAATAAACTGCGCAACTAGTCTATATGTAAATAGAACTCATATGAATATGAACAGTGACAATTAACAGGCAACCTAATAGGCAACGTCTAACAAGCTGTGTCTATAGACACAGCGATATTTGAATTGAAAGAGTGTTGTGTCTACCTCAGCGATTCTTTTAGTGAAACTAATAATAGCTTGGAAGTGCCAATGCTAAGAGGGGAAGTGAAGAGATGGTTCATGGAACCAATCAATCCAGTATGAACACTAGGCTGATTGAGGAGATGAACAAAATAGCAGTGGGGAGATGTATATATTCCAAAAAACAAAGAAATGCGACAAGCACAGGTTAGTCATAATAGTGGGAAACATCCCATTCAAAATTCAGGCCTGACGGAATTCTAGTGTTCAAAGAGAATATCCAGTATACTTCCCGTTTACATAGTAACTGGAACAATAGTAACAGGACTAACAATCCTTTCGATGCCCTGAATAGAAAGGCTTGGTACGTCTTTATGATGTACAAAAATCCAATGCTTGGAATGTTGGTTAGCCTGTCCTTCTCAATGTCATGTAAATGGTCAAACAGCCGATCCCTAAGACGGCATGTAGTGCGACCCACGTATTGGATCTGACAGGTTCCACAGGTAATCACTAGGGATGAGCCGAACACCCCCCGGTTCGGTTCGCACCAGAACCTGCGAACGGACCGAAAGTTCGCACGAACGTTAGAACCCCATTGACGTCTACGGGACTCGAACGTTCGAAATCAAAAGTGCTCATTTTAAAGGCTAATTTGCATGGTATTTTCCTAAAAAGGGTTTGGGGACCCGGGTCCTACCCCAGGGGACATGTATCAATGCAAAAAGTACTTTTAAAAACGGCCGTTTTTTCGGGAGCAGTGATTTTAATGATGCTTAAAGTAAAAAAAAAAAGTGAAATATTCCTTTAAATATCGTACCTGGGGGGTGTCTATAGTATGCCTGTAAAGTGACGCGTGTTTCCCGTGTTTAGAACAGTCCCTGCACCAAATGTCATTTTTAAAGGAAAAAAATCTCATTTAAAACTGCTTGCGGGTTTAATGTAATGTCGGGTCATGGCAATATGGATGAAAATCAGTGAGACAAACGGCATGGGTACCCCCCAGTCCATTACCAGGCCCTTTGGGTCTTGTATGGATATTAAGGGGTAGGGATGAGCCGAACACCCCCCGGTTCGGTTCGCACCAGAACCTGCGAACGGACCGAAAGTTCGCACGAACGTTAGAACCCCATTGACGTCTATGGGACTCGAACGTTCGAAATCAAAAGTGCTCATTTTAAAAGCTAATTTGCATGGTATTGTCCTAAAAAGGGTTTGGGGACCCGGGTCCTACCCCAGGGGACATGTATCAATGCAAAAAAAACTTTTAAAAACGGCTGTTTTTTCGGGAGCAGTGATTTTAATGATGCTTAAAGTAAAAAAAAAAAGTGAAATATTCCTTTAAATATCGTACCTGGGGGGTGTCTATAGTATGCCTGTAAAGTGACGCGTGTTTCCCGTGTTTAGAACAGTCCCTGCACCAAATGTCATTTTTAAAGGAAAAAATCTCATTTAAAACTGCTTGCGGGTTTAATGTCATGTCGGGTCATGGCAATATGGATGAAAATCAGTGAGACAAATGGCATGGGTACCCCCCAGTCCATTACCAGGCCCTTTGGGTCTTGTATGGATATTAAGGGGAACCCCGCACCCAAATTAAAATAAGGAAAGGCCCTATATACTCTGAACAGCAGTATACAGGCGGTGCAAACAAGACAGGGACTGTAGGTTTGTTGTTAAGTAGAATCTCTTTGTAATTTTGAACGGGTACATTTTTAACGTGTTTAGCTCCAGCCAAATAATCTTTTTTAAGCTTTTTTGGAAAACATAGGGAAGGGTTATCACCCCTGTGACATTTGTTTTGCTGTCTTTCCTCCTTTTCAGAAGATTTCACCTCACTTTTTGTCCCAATGAAAAATGTTTTTTGAAAATTTGGGTTTTTTTGTGGAACAAGGATTGGAAAGCATCAGTGGAAAGGAGAAATTGTTTTCCCATATTAACTCTTACAGGAGAGAATTTCCCTTCCTAGGGGTAGATTTCATCTCACTTCCTGTTGTCTCCTTCCGTTTGCAAGTAGGAGTCGTTTGTAAGTTAGATGTTTGAAAGTAGGGTCCTGCCCTATATACTCAGCAGATATTTGGGCCTTAGGTGTTGCTGTGGCCACAACACTGTAAGCCCTCACAGGGCCCTGCTGTGAAATATTAGATCAAGAATTGTAATTACATGCCCCTGTTGAACAGGAGCTGAAAAATTAGGCCTTAGGCACTGGTGCTGGTGCCACAACACTGCAACCCCTCACAGACACTCTAGTTGGAACGCAGGAACGAGCCCTGCTGCAAAGTATTGCATCAAAAATTGTAATTACACGCCCCTGTTAGACAGGGGCAGAAAAATTGGGCCTTAGGCACTGGTGCTGGTGCCACAACACTGCAACCCCTCACAGACACTCTAGTTGGAACGAAGGAACGAGCCCTGCTGCAAAGTATTGCATCAAAAATTGTAATTACACGCCCCTGTTAAACAGGGGCAGAAAAATTGGGCCTTAGGCACTGGTGCTGGTGCCACAACACTGCAACCCCTCACAGACACTCTAGTTGGAATGCAGGAACGAGCCCTGCTGCAAACTATTACATCAAAAATTGTAATTACACGCCCCTGTTAAACAGGGGCTGAAAAATTGTGCCTTAGGCACTGGTGGTGGCGCCCAGAACCAAAAATGTTCTTACAAGCTATCAGCGTGATGATTGAGGAGGAAGAGGATAATTACTCAGGGATAGTCACTCAGCATCAGCATAGGCAGTCTTTGAAGGGATCTGAGATTTCAAAAAAAATTATTCGGTTACATCAGCATCAGGTGCTTGGTAGCTGGTGGTGATCCAAGACTGATTCATTTTTATGAAGGTCAGTCGATCGACCGAGTCGGTGGACAGACGCACCCTGTGATCGGTTACCACGCCTCCAGCAGCACTGAATGTGCGTTCCGAAAGAACGCTGGATGCAGGACAGGCCAGTAGCTCAATTGCATACTGTGCAAGCTCTGGCCAGTGATCCATCCTCAAGACCCAGTAACCCAGAGGATTTTCGGTGGGAAAGGTGTCCAAGTCTGATCTTGCCCCTAGGTATTCCTGCACCATGTAAAACAGACGCTGGCGATGGTTGCTGGAACCGATCATACCTTGGGGCTGCGGACCAAAAAATTGTCTGAACGCATCGGTCAGACGGCCACCTTCTCCACCGCTCCATCTTTGACTGACCGAAGCCTCAGCAACACGTTGTCCAGAAACAGGAGTTTGTAACCTCCCAGTCTCTGGGAACGCGTTGCACAGACCTTTCTGCAAGGCCTCCCGAAGATGTTTCATCCTCTGCTCCCTCTGCGATGGCAAGATAAGGTCCGCAACCTTACCCTTGTAACGTGGATCAAGGAGGGTTGCCAGCCAGTATTGGTCCTTCTCCTTGATACCACGAATACGAGGATCCTTACGCAGGCTTTGCAGGATCAGGGAGGCCATGCAGCGTAGGTTTGCTGAGGCATTCGGTCCGGAGTCCTCTGGGTCACTAAGGACGACAACGTCCGCAGCCACCTCCTCCCAGCCACGTACAAGTCCATGTGTTTCTTGGGACTGATCCCTTAAAGACTGCTGCTGATGCTGAGTGCCAGGCTCCACCTCCATACTGACACAATCTTCCTCCTCCTCCTCCTCCTCATCCTCTTCCTGTGTGATTGGCGGGCACGCAGGAACATTGTCTGGATAAAGGGGGCCTTGAGAGCTAAGGAAGTCCTCCTCTTCCTGCCTCTGTTCTGCCTCAAGTGCCCTGTCCATTATTCCACGCAGCGTGTGCTCCAACAGGTGGACAAGGGGGACAGTGTCACTGATGCATGCACTGTCACTGCTCACCATCCTCGTGGCCTCCTTGAATGGTGACAGGACAGTGCATGCATCCCTGATCATGGCCCACTGGCGTGGGGAAAAAAAACCAAGCTCCCCTGACCCTGTCCTGGTGCCATAGTCGCACAGGTACTCATTGATGGCCCTCTGCTGCGTGTGCAGCCGCTGCAGCATGGCCAACGTTGAGTTCCACCTGGTGGGCATGTCACAGATTAGGCGGTTCTTGGGCAGGTTAAACTCCTTTTGGAGGTCCGTCAGCCGAGCACTGGCATTATATGACCGGCGGAAATGCACACAGACTTTCCTGGCCTGCCTCAGGACATCCTGTAAGCCCGGGTACCTGCCCAAGAACCGCTGCACCACCAAGTTAAGGACGTGAGCCAAACAGGGCACATGGGTCATTTGTCCCTGTCGGAGGGCAGAGAGGAGGTTGGTGCCATTGTCGCAAACCACCATTCCTGCCTTAAGTTGGCGTGGCGTCAACCACCTCTGAACCTGCCCCTGCAGAGCTGACAGAACCTCTGCCCCAGTGTGGCTCCTGTCCCCCAAGCACACCAGCTCAAGCACCGCATGGCATCTTTTGGCCTGCGTACTTGCGTAGCCCCTTGAACGACTACGGAGCACCGCTGGTTCCGAGGAAGAGGCCATGGAGGAAGAAGAAGAGGAGGGGGTGGAGGAGAGAGGTGTGTCACAATCATTAGCATTTTGGAGGCGTGGTGGCGGAACAACCTCCAACACTACTGCACCTTGTCCTGCATCCTTCCCAGCTGCCAGCAGAGTCACCCAATGTGCCGTGAAACTTAGGTAACGCCCCTGTCCATGCCAGCTGGACCATGAGTCAGCGGTAATATGCACCTTACCGCTGACCGCCCTGTCCAGCGAGGCATGGACATTGCCTTCCACATGCCGGTAGAGAGCCGGAATCGCCTTCCGTGAGAAAAAGTGGCGTTTGGGTACCTGCCACTGAGGAACCGCACATTCCACAAACTCACGGAAGGGGGCAGAGTCTACCAACTGAAAAGGCAGCAGTTGAAGTGCTAGCAATTTTGCCAAGCTAGCATTCAACCGCTGGGCATGTGGATGGCTGGGAGCAAACTTCTTTCGGCGGTGCAGCAGCTGGGGCAGGGAAATTTGCCTGGTACAATCTGACGTCGGTGTACCAAAAGCAGATTGCCCACAAGTACTTGGCTGTGACACACCTAATTCTACACCTTCATTCCTCTCACTGCAGGTCTCAGAGAGGACTGGAGGTCTAGTGGGGTTGGAAATCTCAGCTGATGAGGAGCAAGGAGAGATCCTCTTTGTTCTTTGGTGTGGGTCTTTTAGATACGCTTGCCAACGAACTGCATGGCAGGTCAACATATGTCTGGTCAAGCATGTGGTACCCAAGCGGGAGATGTTTTGGCCACGTGAGATACACTTGAGACATATGTTGCAAATAGCAGCGGTGCGATCTGATGCACTCGTCTCAAAAAAGGCCCACACCAAAGAACTTTTTGAATAACGCGCAGAGACTGCAGCGCCCTGCACATGTGGAGCTTTGGGGTGTGATGCAGTCAATGTGCTGCCCTTAGGCTGGCCCCTGGAGGGCATCCTGCCTCGTTGGTGATGTGCCGCCTCCTCCTCCTCCTCCTCCTCCTCTCTCCTATCAGGCACCCACGTTGAGTCAGTGACCTCATCATCCCCTCCCTCCTCATCACTGGAGCAAACCTGGCAGTATGCTGCAGCAGGGGGAGCATGACTGCCAGATTGCTGTCCTTCTTGGGCACCCCCTCTGTCCGTGCTCATGTTACTGCCTTCATCGAGCTCAGCATCATCATCAGAGCCTTCCAAATGCTGGGCATCCTCCTGGAGCATGTACCCAACACTGTGGTCAAACAGTTCGAGGGAATCCTCAGGAGGACATGGTGGAGCTAGGGAAGGAGTCACTGATGACATTGAGCCGAGGGAAGAGGCCGCTGCTTTGCCAGACAAAGCACCCTGGGCATGGGTGAGAGAGGATGAGAAGGATGAGGACGGCTTGGTCATCCACTCGACCAAGTCTTCCGCATGTTGCGGCTCAACACGGCCAGCTGCCGAAAAAAAGGCCAAGCGTGTCCCATGGCCACGTGCTGATGAGGATGCACCGTCTCCACGACCAGCACTAGACACAGAGCCTGCTTGCCCTCTCTTATTGGCTTGTGACTGTCTGCCTCTCCTTCTCGGCCTTCCAGACATACTAATGGCCTGTAGCTGCACTAAGCTGGGATATATATATCTATATATATATATATATATGTACTGATACTGCAGCTAGCAAAATCAACTGCTTGCCTGTAGTATGAGAACACCACCAACCTTCTACAGGTAGCTTTAGCTGAACACTGTGAGGTGGACGCACCCCACTAACTTGTAGGTTTAGCTGAACACTGTGAGCAGGACGCACTGCACTAAATGTAAATAGTCTAGCTGCCTGACCGTGGTACTAATAGGATCAAAAGAACACCAGTAATTTTCTTCAGGTAGCTTTATATACTGTAACAAGACAAGCCTGCCTGTCAGTAGGAAGATAACAGGAACGGATCTAGCTGAACACTGTGAGCAGGACGCAATGTACTAAATGTAAATAGTCTAGCTGCCTGACCGTGGTACTAATAGGATCAAAAGAACACCAGTAATTTTCTTTAGGTAGCTGTTAATACTGTAACAAGACAAGCCTGCCTGTCAGTAGGAAGATAACAGGAACGGATCTAGCTGAACACTGTGAGCAGGACGCACTGTACTAAATGTAAATAGTCTAGCTGCCTGACCGTGGTACTAATAGGATCAAAAGAACACCAGTAATTTTCTTTAAGTAGCTGTTAATACTGTAACAAGACAAGCCTGCCTGTCAGTAGGAAGATAACAGGAACGGATCTAGCTGAACACTGTGAGCAGGACGCACTGTACTAAATGTAAATAGTCTAGCTGCCTGACCGTGGTACTAATAGGATCAAAAGAACACCAGTAATTTTCTTTAGGTAGCTGTTAATACTGTAACAAGACAAGATTGCCTGTCAGTAGGAAGATAACAGGAACGGATCTAGCTGAACACTGTGAGCAGGACGCACTGTACTAAATGTAAATAGTCTAGCTGCCTGACCGTGGTACTAATAGGATCAAAAGAACACCAGTAATTTTCTTTAGGTAGTTGTTAATACTGTAACAAGACAAGCCTGCCTGTCAGTAGGAAGATAACAGGAACGGATCTAGCTGAACACTGTGAGCAGGACGCACTGTACTAAATGTAAATAGTCTAGCTGCCTGACCGTGGTACTAATAGGATCAAAAGAACACCAGTAATTTTCTTTAGGTAGCTGTTAATACTGTAACAAGACAAGCCTGCCTGTCAGTAGGAAGATAACAGGAACGGATCTAGCTGAACACTGTGAGCAGGACGCACTGTACTAAATGTAAATAGTCTAGCTGCCTGACCGTGGTACTAATAGGATCAAAAGAACACCAGTAATTTTCTTTAGGTAGCTGTTAATACTGTAACAAGACAAGCCTGCCTGTCAGTAGGAAGATAACAGGAACGGATCTAGCTGAACACTGTGAGCAGGACGCACTGTACTAAATGTAAATAGTCTAGCTGCCTGACCGTGGTACTAATAGGATCAAAATAACACCAGTAATTTTCTTTAGGTAGCTGTTAATACTGTAACAAGACAAGCCTGCCTGTCAGTAGGAAGATAACAGGAACGGATCTAGCTGAACACTGTGAGCAGGACGCACTGTACTAAATGTAAATAGTCTAGCTGCCTGACCGTGGTACTAATAGGATCAAAAGAACACCAGTAATTTTCTTTAGGTAGCTGTTAATACTGTAACAAGACAAGCCTGCCTGTCAGTAGGAAGATAACAGGAACGGATCTAGCTGAACACTGTGAGCAGGACGCACTGCACTAAATGTAAATAGTCTAGAAGATAACAGGAACGGATCTAGCTGAACACTGTGAGCAGGACGCACTGTACTAAATGTAAATAGTCTAGCTGCCTGACCGTGGTACTAATAGGATCAAAAGAACACCAGTAATTTTCTTTAGGTAGCTGTTAATACTGTAACAAGACAAGCCTGCCAGTCAGTAGGAAGATAACAGGAACGGATCTAGCTGAACACTGTGAGCAGGACGCACTGCACTAAATGTAAATAGTCTAGAAGATAACAGGAACGGATCTAGCTAAACTGAATACAGTGTATATATATATATGCAACACCTGGGATGCATATATATACACAATACACTGTAAGTGCAGCTAACTGACTGACTGTTCTGCCTAATCTATCTAACTCAAATCAAATGACACTGTCTCTCTGTCTATCTCTTTCAACGCCGGAACACACACTACACAGGGCCGCCATGCAGGCGGCCTTATATAGTGTGGGGCGTGTACTAAATCCCCTGAGCCATAATTGGCCAAAGCCTCCTTGGCTTTGGCCAATTACGGCTCTCTGTTCAGGCGGCGCTGTGATTGGCCTAGCATGTGGGTCATAGTGCATGCTTGGCCAATCATCAGCAAGCAATGCACTGCGATGCCGCAGTGAATTATGGGCCGTGACGCTCCACACGAATTTGGCGCGAACGGCCCATATCGTTCGCAATTCGGCGAACGGGCGAACAGCAGATGTTCGAGTCGAACATGGGTTCGACTCGAACACGAAGCTCATCCCTATTAGGGGAACCCCGCACCCAAATTAAAATAAGGAAAGGTGTGGGGCCACCAGGCCCTATATACTCTGAACAGTAGTATACAGGCGGTGCAAACAAGACAGGGACTGTAGGTTTGTTGTTAAGTAGAATCTCTTTGTAATTTTGAACGGGTACATTTTTAACGTGTTTAGCTCCAGCCAAAAAATCTTTTTTAAGCTTTTTGGAAAACATAGGGAAGGGTTATCACCCCTGTGACATTTGTTTTGCTGTCTTTCCTCCTCTTCAGAAGATTTCACCTCACTTTTTGTCCCAATGAAAAATGTTTTTTGAAAATTTGGGTTTTTTTGTGGAACAAGGATTGGAAAGCATCAGTGGAAAGGAGAATTTTTTTTCCCATATTAACTCTTACAGGAGAGAATTTCCCTTCCTAGGGGTAGATTTCATCTCACTTCCTGTTGTCTCCTTCCGTTTGCAAGTAGGAGTCGTTTGTAAGTTAGATGTTTGAAAGTAGGGTCCTGCCCTATATACTCAGCAGAAATTTGGGCCTTAGGTGTTGCTGTGGCCACAACACTGTAAGCCCTCACAGGGCCCTGCTGTGAAATATTAGATCAAGAATTGTAATTACATGCCCCTGTTGAACAGAAGCTGAAAAATTAGGCCTTAGGCACTGGTGCTGGTGCCACAACACTGCAACCTCTCACAGACACTCTAGTTGGAACGCAGGAACGAGCCCTGCTGCAAAGTATTGCATCAAAAATTGTAATTACACGCCCCTGTTAAACAAGGGCTGAAAAATTGGGCCTTAGGCACTGGTGCTGGTGCCACAACACTGCAACCCCTCACAGACACTCTAGTTGGAACGCAGGAACGAGCCCTGCTGCAAAGTATTGCATCAAAAATTGTAATTACACGCCCCTGTTAGACAGGGGCAGAAAAATTGGGCCTTAGGCACTGGTGCTGGTGCCACAACACTGCAACCCCTCACAGACACGCTAGTTGGAATGCAGGAACGAGCCCTGCTGCAAAGTATTACATCAAAAATTGTAATTACACGCCCCTGTTAAACAGGGGCTGAAAAATTGTGCCTTAGGCACTAGTGGTGGCGCCCAGAACCAAAAATGTTCTTACAAGCTATCAGCGTGATGATTGAGGAGGAAGAGGATAATTACTCAGGGATAGTCACTCAGCATCAGCATAGGCAGTCTTTGAAGGGATCTGAGATTTCAAAAAAAATTATTCGGTTACATCAGCATCAGGTGCTTGGTAGCTGGTGGTGATCCAAGACTGATTCATTTTTAT
Organism: Lithobates septentrionalis; assembly: GCA_037952835.1. Lineage (NCBI taxonomy): Eukaryota > Metazoa > Chordata > Amphibia > Anura > Ranidae > Lithobates > Lithobates septentrionalis. The sequence continues at coordinate 35,692 of JBBDGP010005635.1, forward strand.
GAAGGTCAGTCGATCGACCGAGTCGGTGGACAGACGCACCCTGTGATCCACGCCTCCAGCAGCACTGAATGTGCGTTCCGAAAGAACGCTGGATGCAGGACAGGCCAGTAGCTCAATTGCATACTGTGCAAGCTCTGGCCAGTGATCCATCCTCAAGACCCAGTAACCCAGAGGATTTTCGGTGGGAAAGGTGTCCAAGTTTGATCTTGCCCCTAGGTATTCCTGCACCATGTAAAACAGACGCTGGCGATGGTTGCTGGAACCGATCATACCTTGGGGCTGCGGACCAAAAAATTGTCTGAACGCATCGGTCAGACGGCCACCTTCTCCACCGCTCCTTCTTTGACTGACCGAAGCCTCAGCAACACGTTGTTCAGAAACAGAAGTTTGTAACCTCCCAGTCTCTGGGAACGCGTTGCACAGACCTTTCTGCAAGGCCTCCCAAAGATGTTTCATCCTCTGCTCCCTCTGCGATGGCAAGATAAGGTCCACAACCTTACCCTTGTAACGTGGATCAAGGAGGGTTGCCAGCCAGTATTGGTCCTTCTCCTTGATACCACGAATACGAGGATCCTTACGCAGGCTTTGCAGGATCAGGGAGGCCATGCAGCGTAGGTTTGCTGAGGCATTCGGCCCGGAGTCCTCTGGGTCACTAAGGATGACATGGTCCGCAGCCACCTCCTCCCAGCCACGTACAAGTCCATGTGTTTCTTGGGACTGATCCCTTAAAGACTGCTGCTGATGCTGAGTGCCAGGCTCCACCTCCATACTGACACAATCTTCCTCCTCCTCCTCCTCCTCGTCCTCTTCCTGTGTGATCGGCGGGCACGCAGGAACACTGTCTGGATAAAGGGGGCCTTGAGAGCTAAGGAAGTCCTCCTCTTCCTGCCTCTGTTCTGCCTCAAGTGCCCTGTCCATTATTCCACGCAGCGTTTGCTCCAACAGGTGGACAAGGGGGACAGTGTCACTGATGCATGCACTGTCACTGCTCACCATCCTCGTGGCCTCCTCAAATGGTGACAGGACAGTGCATGCATCCCTGATCATGGCCCACTGGCGTGGGGAAAAAAAAACAAGCTCCCCTGACCCTGTCCTGGTGCCATAGTCGCACAGGTACTCATTGATGGCCCTCTGCTGCATGTGCAGCCGCTGCAGCATAGCCAACGTTGAGTTCCACCTGGTGGGCATGTCACAGATTAGGCGGTTCTTGGGCAGGTTAAACTCCTTTTGGAGGTCCGTCAGCCGAGCACTGGCATTATATGACCGGCAGAAATGCACACAGACTTTCCTGGCCTGCCTCAGGACATCCTGTAAGCCCGGGTACCTGCCCAAGAACCGCTGCACCACCAAGTTAAGGACGTGAGCCAAACAGGGCACATGGGTCATTTGTCCCTGTCGGAGGGCAGAGAGGAGGTTGGTGCCATTGTCGCAAACCACCATTCCTGCCTTAAGTTGGCGTGGCGTCAACCACCTCTGAACCGGCCCCTGCAGAGCTGACAGAACCTCTGCCCCAGTGTGGCTCCTGTCCCCCAAGCACACCAGCTCAAGCACCGCATGGCATCTTTTGGCCTGCGTACTTGCGTAGCCCCTTGAACGACTACGGAGCACCGCTGGTTCCGAGGAAGAGGCCATGGAGGAAGAAGAAGAGGAGGGGGTGGAGGAGAGAGGTGTGTCACAATCATTAGCATTTTGGAGGCGTGGTGGCGGAACAACCTCCAACACTACTGCACCTTTTCCTGCATCCTTCCCAGCTGCCAGCAGAGTCACCCAATGTGCCGTGAAACTTAGGTAACGTCCCTGTCCATGCCTGCTGGACCATGAGTCAGCGGTAATATGCACCTTACCGCTGACCGCCCTGTCCAGCGAGGCATGGACATTGCCTTCCACATGCCGGTAGAGAGCCGGAATCGCCTTCCGTGAGAAAAAGTGGCGTTTGGGTACCTGCCACTGAGGAACCGCACATTCCACAAACTCACGGAAGGGGGCAGAGTCTACCAACTGAAAAGGCAGCAGTTGAAGTGCTAGCAATTTTGCCAAGCTAGCATTCAACCGCTGGGCATGTGGATGGCTGGGAGCAAACTTCTTTCGGCGGTGCAGCAGCTGGGGCAGGGAAATTTGCCTGGTACAATCTGACGTCGGTGTACCAAAAGCAGATTGCCCACAAGTACTTGGCTGTGACACACCTAATTCTACACCTTCATTCCTCTCAGTGCAGGTCTCAGAGAGGACTGAAGGTCTAGTGGGGTTGGAAATCTCAGCTGATGAGGAGCAAGGAGAGGTCCTCTTTGTTCTTTGGTGTGGGTCTTTTAGATACGCTTGCCAACGAACTGCATGGCAGGTCAACATATGTCTGGTCAAGCATGTGGTACCCAAGCGGGAGATGTTTTGGCCACGTGAGATACGCTTGAGACATATGTTGCAAATAGCAGCGGTGCGATCTGATGCACTCGTCTCAAAAAAGGCCCACACCAAAGAACTTTTTGAATAACGCGCAGAGACTGCAGTGCCTTGCACATGTGGAGCTTTGGGGTGTGATGCAGTCAATGTGCTGCCCTTAGGCTGGCCCCTGGAGGGCATCCTGCCTCGTTGGTGATGTGCCGCCTCCTCCTCCTCCTCCTCTCTCCTATCAGGCACCCACGTTGAGTCAGTGACCTCATCATCCCCTCCCTCCTCATCACTGGAGCAAACCTGGCAGTATGCTGCAGCAGGGGGAGCATGACTGCCAGATTGCTGTCCTTCTTGGGCACCCCCTCTGTCCGTGCTCATGTTACTGCCTTCATCGAGCTCAGTATCATCATCAGAGCCTTCCAAACGCTGGGCATCCTCCAGGAGCATGGACCCAACACTGTGGTCAAACAGTTCGAGGGACTCCTCAGGAGGACATGGTGGAGCTAGGGAAGGAGTCACTGATGACATTGAGCCGAGGGAAGAGGCCGCTGCTTTGCCAGACAAAGCACCCTGGGCATGGGTGAGAGAGGATGAGGAGGATGAGGACGGCTTGGTCATCCACTCGACCAAGTCTTCCGCATGTTGCGGCTCAACACGGCCAGCTGCCGAAAAAAAGGCCAAGCGTGTCCCATGGCCACGTGCTGATGAGGATGCACCGTCTCCACGACCAGCACTAGACACAGAGCCTGCTTGCCCTCTCTTATTGGCTTGTGACTGTCTGCCTCTCCTTCTTGGCCTTCCAGACATACTAATGGCCTGTAGCTGCACTAAGCTGGGATATATATATATATATATATATATATATATATATATGTACTGATACTGCAGCTAGCAAAATCAACTGCCTGCCTGTAGTATGAGAACACCACCAACCTTCTACAGGTAGCTTTAGCTGAACACTGTGAGGTGGACGCACCCCACTAACTTGTAGGTTTAGCTGAACACTGTGAGCAGGACGCACTGCACTAACTGTAAATAGTCAAGCTGCCTGACCGTGGTACTAATAGGATCAAAAGAACACCAGTAATATTCTTCAGGTAGCTTTATATACTGTAACAAGGCAAGCCTGCCTGTCAGTAGGAAGATAACAGGAACGGATCTAGCTGAACACTGTGAGGAGGACGCACTGCACTAAATGTAAATAGTCTAGCTGCCTGACCGTGGTACTAATAGGATCAAAAGAACACCAGTAATTTTCTTCAGGTAGCTTTATATACTGTAACAAGACAAGCCTGCCTGTCAGTAGGAAGATAACAGGAACGGATCTAGCTGAACACTGTGAGCAGGACGCACTGCACTAAATGTATATAGTCTAGCTGCCTGACCGTGGTACTAATAGGATCAAAAGAACACCAGTAATTTTCTTTAGGTAGCTGTTAATACTTTAACAAGACAAGCCTGCCTGTCAGTAGGAAGATAACAGGAACGGATCTAGCTGAACACTGTGAGCAGGACGCACTGTACTAAATGTAAATAGTCTAGCTGCCTGACCGTGGTACTAATAGGATCAAAAGAACACCAGTAATTTTCTTTAGGTAGCTGTTAATACTGTAACAAGACAAGCCTGCCTGTCAGTAGGAAGATAACAGGAACGGATCTAGCTGAACACTGTGAGCAGGACGCACTGTACTAAATGTAAATAGTCTAGCTGCCTGACCGTGGTACTAATAGGATCAAAAGAACACCAGTAATTTTCTTTAAGTAGCTGTTAATACTGTAACAAGACAAGCCTGCCTGTCAGTAGGAAGATAACAGGAACAGATCTAGCTGAACACTGTGAGCAGGACGCACTGTACTAAATGTAAATAGTCTAGCTGCCTGACCGTGGTACTAATAGGATCAAAAGAACACCAGTAATTTTCTTTAGGTAGCTGTTAATACTGTAACAAGACAAGCCTGCCTGTCAGTAGGAAGATAACAGGAACGGATCTAGCTGAACACTGTGAGCAGGACGCACTGCACTAAATGTAAATAGTCTAGAAGATAACAGGAACGGATCTAGCTGAACACTGTGAGCAGGACGCACTGTACTAAATGTAAATAGTCTAGCTGCCTGACCGTGGTACTAATAGGATCAAAAGAACACCAGTAATTTTCTTTAGGTAGCTGTTAATACTGTAACAAGACAAGCCTGCCTGTCAGTAGGAAGATAACAGGAACGGATCTAGCTGAACACTGTGAGCAGGACGCACTGTACTAAATGTAAATAGTCTAGCTGCCTGACCGTGGTACTAATAGGATCAAAAGAACACCAGTAATTTTCTTTAAGTAGCTGTTAATACTGTAACAAGACAAGCCTGCCTGTCAGTAGGAAGATAACAGGAACAGATCTAGCTGAACACTGTGAGCAGGACGCACTGTACTAAATGTAAATAGTCTAGCTGCCTGACCGTGGTACTAATAGGATCAAAAGAACACCAGTAATTTTCTTTAGGTAGCTGTTAATACTGTAACAAGATAAGCCTGCCTGTCAGTAGGAAGATAACAGGAACGGATCTAGCTGAACACTGTGAGCAGGACGCACTGCACTAAATGTAAATAGTCTAGAAGATAACAGGAACGGATCTAGCTGAACACTGTGAGCAGGACGCACTGTACTAAATGTAAATAGTCTAGCTGCCTGACCGTGGTACTAATAGGATCAAAAGAACACCAGTAATTTTCTTTAGGTAGCTGTTAATACTGTAACAAGACAAGCCTGCCTGTCAGTAGGAAGATAACAGGAACGGATCTAGCTGAACACTGTGAGCAGGACGCACTGCACTAAATGTAAATAGTCTAGAAGATAACAGGAACGGATCTAGCTGAACACTGTGAGCAGGACGCACTGCACTAAATGTAAATAGTCTAGAAGATAACAGGAACAGATCTAGCTAAACTGAATACAGTGTATATATATATATATATGCAACACCTGGGATGCATATATATACACACTACACTGTAAGTGCAGCTAACTGACTGACTGTTCTGCCTAATCTATCTAACTCAAATCAAATGACACTGTCTCTCTGTCTATCTCTTTCAACGCCGGAACACACACTACACAGGGCCGCCGTGCAGGCGGCCTTATATAGTGTGGGGCGTGTACTAAATCCCCTGAGCCATAATTGGCCAAAGCCTCCTTGACTTTGGCCAATTACGGCTCTCTGTTCAGGCGGCGCTGTGATTGGCCAAGCATGCGGGTCATAGTGCATGCTTGGCCAATCATCAGCAAGCAATGCACTGCGATGCCGCAGTGAATTATGGGCCGTGACGCGCCACACGAATTTGGCGCGAACGGCCCATATCGTTCGCAATTCGGCGAACGGGCGAACAGCAGATGTTCGAGTCGAACATGGGTTCGACTCGAACACGAAGCTCATCCCTATTAAGGGGAACCCCGCACCCAAATTAAAGTAAGGAAAGGTGTGGGGCCACCAGGCCCTATATACTCTGAACAGCAGTATGCAGGCGGTGCAAACAAGACAGGGACTGTAGGTTTGTTGTTAAGTAGAATCTCTTTGTAATTTTGAACGGGTACATTTTTAACGTGTTTAGCTCCAGCCAAAAAATCTTTTTTAAGCTTTTTGGAAAACATAGGGAAGGGTTATCACCCCTGTGACATTTGTTTTGCTGTCTTTCCTCCTCTTCAGAAGATTTCACCTCACTTTTTGTCCCAATGAAAAATGTTTTTTGAAAATTTGGGTTTTTTTGTGGAACAAGGATTGGAAAGCATCAGTGGAAAGGAGAATTTTTTTTCCCATATTAACTCTTACAGGAGAGAATTTCCCTTCCTAGGGGTAGAATTCATCTCACTTCCTGTTGTCTCCTTCCGTTTGCAAGTAGGAGTCGTTTGTAAGTTAGATGTTTGAAAGTAGGGTCCTGCCCTATATACTCAGCAGAAATTTGGGCCTTAGGTGTTGCTGTGGCCACAACACTGTAAGCCCTCACAGGGCCCTGCTGTGAAATATTAGATCAAGAATTGTAATTACATGCCCCTGTTGAACAGAAGCTGAAAAATTAGGCCTTAGGCACTGGTGCTGGTGCCACAACACTGCAACCCCTCACAGACACTCTAGTTGGAACGCAGGAACGAGCCCTGCTGCAAAGTATTGCATCAAAAATTGTAATTACACGCCCCTGTTAAACAAGGGCTGAAAAATTGGGCCTTAGGCACTGGTGCTGGTGCCACAACACTGCAACCCCTCACAGACACTCTAGTTGGAACGCAGGAACGAGCCCTGCTGCAAAGTATTGCATCAAAAATTGTAATTACACGCCCCTGTTAGACAGGGGCAGAAAAATTGGGCCTTAGGCACTGGTGCTGGTGCCACAACACTGCAACCCCTCACAGACACGCTAGTTGGAATGCAGGAACGAGCCCTGCTGCAAAGTATTACATCAAAAATTGTAATTACACGCCCCTGTTAAACAGGGGCTGAAAAATTGTGCCTTAGGCACTAGTGGTGGCGCCCAGAACCAAAAATGTTCTTACAAGCTATCAGCGTGATGATTGAGGAGGAAGAGGATAATTACTCAGGGATAGTCACTCAGCATCAGCATAGGCAGTCTTTGAAGGGATCTGAGATTTCAAAAAAAATTATTCGGTTACATCAGCATCAGGTGCTTGGTAGCTGGTGGTGATCCAAGACTGATTCATTTTTATGAAGGTCAGTCGATCGACCGAGTCGGTGGACAGACGCACCCTGTGATCCACGCCTCCAGCAGCACTGAATGTGCGTTCCGAAAGAACGCTGGATGCAGGACAGGCCAGTAGCTCAATTGCATACTGTGCAAGCTCTGGCCAGTGATCCATCCTCAAGACCCAGTAACCCAGAGGATTTTCGGTGGGAAAGGTGTCCAAGTTTGATCTTGCCCCTAGGTATTCCTGCACCATGTAAAACAGACGCTGGCGATGGTTGCTGGAACCGATCATACCTTGGGGCTGCGGACCAAAAAATTGTCTGAACGCATCGGTCAGACGGCCACCTTCTCCACCGCTCCTTCTTTGACTGACCGAAGCCTCAGCAACACGTTGTTCAGAAACAGGAGTTTGTAACCTCCCAGTCTCTGGGAACGCGTTGCACAGACCTTTCTGCAAGGCCTCCCAAAGATGTTTCATCCTCTGCTCCCTCTGCGATGGCAAGATAAGGTCCACAACCTTACCCTTGTAACGTGGATCAAGGAGGGTTGCCAGCCAGTATTGGTCCTTCTCCTTGATACCACGAATACGAGGATCCTTACGCAGTCTTTGCAGGATCAGGGAGGCCATGCAGCGTAGGTTTGCTGAGGCATTCGGCCCGGAGTCCTCTGGGTCACTAAGGACGACATGGTCCGCAGCCACCTCCTCCCAGCCACGTACAAGTCCATGTGTTTCTTGGGACTGATCCCTTAAAGACTGCTGCTGATGCTGAGTGCCAGGCTCCACCTCCATACTGACACAATCTTCCTCCTCCTCCTCCTCGTCCTCTTCCTGTGTGATCGGCGGGCACGCAGGAACACTGTCTGGATAAAGGGGGCCTTGAGAGCTAAGGAAGTCCTCCTCTTCCTGCCTCTGTTCTGCCTCAAGTGCCCTGTCCATTATTCCACGCAGCGTTTGCTCCAACAGGTGGACAAGGGGGACAGTGTCACTGATGCATGCACTGTCACTGCTCACCATCCTCGTGGCCTCCTCAAATGGTGACAGGACAGTGCATGCATCCCTGATCATGGCCCACTGGCGTGGGGAAAAAAAAACAAGCTCCCCTGACCCTGTCCTGGTGCCATAGTCGCACAGGTACTCATTGATGGCCCTCTGCTGCGTGTGCAGCCGCTGCAGCATAGCCAACGTTGAGTTCCACCTGGTGGGCATGTCACAGATTAGGCGGTTCTTGGGCAGGTTAAACTCCTTTTGGAGGTCCGTCAGCCGAGCACTGGCATTATATGACCGGCAGAAATGCACACAGACTTTCCTGGCCTGCCTCAGGACATCCTGTAAGCCCGGGTACCTGCCCAAGAACCGCTGCACCACCAAGTTAAGGACGTGAGCCAAACAGGGCACATGGGTCATTTGTCCCTGTCGGAGGGCAGAGAGGAGGTTGGTGCCATTGTCGCAAACCACCATTCCTGCCTTAAGTTGGCGTGGCGTCAACCACCTCTGAACCGGCCCCTGCAGAGCTGACAGAACCTCTGCCCCAGTGTGGCTCCTGTCCCCCAAGCACACCAGCTCAAGCACCGCATGGCATCTTTTGGCCTGCGTACTTGCGTAGCCCCTTGAACGACTACGGAGCACCGCTGGTTCCGAGGCCATGGAGGAAGAAGAAGAGGAGGGGGTGGAGGAGAGAGGTGTGTCACAATCATTAGCATTTTGGAGGCGTGGTGGCGGAACAACCTCCAACACTACTGCACCTTTTCCTGCATCCTTCCCAGCTGCCAGCAGAGTCACCCAATGTGCCGTGAAACTTAGGTAACGTCCCTGTCCATGCCTGCTGGACCATGAGTCAGCGGTAATATGCACCTTACCGCTGACCGCCCTGTCCAGCGAGGCATGGACATTGCCTTCCACATGCCGGTAGAGAGCCGGAATCGCCTTCCGTGAGAAAAAGTGGCGTTTGGGTACCTGCCACTGAGGAACCGCACATTCCACAAACTCACGGAAGGGGGCAGAGTCTACCAACTGAAAAGGCAGCAGTTGAAGTGCTAGCAATTTTGCCAAGCTAGCATTCAACCGCTGGGCATGTGGATGGCTGGGAGCAAACTTCTTTCGGCGGTGCAGCAGCTGGGGCAGGGAAATTTGCCTGGTACAATCTGACGTCGGTGTACCAAAAGCAGATTGCCCACAAGTACTTGGCTGTGACACACCTAATTCTACACCTTCATTCCTCTCAGTGCAGGTCTCAGAGAGGACTGAAGGTCTAGTGGGGTTGGAAATCTCAGCTGATGAGGAGCAAGGAGAGGTCCTCTTTGTTCTTTGGTGTGGGTCTTTTAGATACGCTTGCCAACGAACTGCATGGCAGGTCAACATATGTCTGGTCAAGCATGTGGTACCCAAGCGGGAGATGTTTTGGCCACGTGAGATACGCTTGAGACATATGTTGCAAATAGCAGCGGTGCGATCTGATGCACTCGTCTCAAAAAAGGCCCACACCAAAGAACTTTTTGAATAACGCGCAGAGACTGCAGTGCCTTGCACATGTGGAGCTTTGGGGTGTGATGCAGTCAATGTGCTGCCCTTAGGCTGGCCCCTGGAGGGCATCCTGCCTCGTTGGTGATGTGCCGCCTCCTCCTCCTCCTCCTCTCTCCTATCAGGCACCCACGTTGAGTCAGTGACCTCATCATCCCCTCCCTCCTCATCACTGGAGCAAACCTGGCAGTATGCTGCAGCAGGGGGAGCATGACTGCCAGATTGCTGTCCTTCTTGGGCACCCCCTCTGTCCGTGCTCATGTTACTGCCTTCATCGAGCTCAGTATCATCATCAGAGCCTTCCAAACGCTGGGCATCCTCCAGGAGCATGGACCCAACACTGTGGTCAAACAGTTCGAGGGACTCCTCAGGAGGACATGGTGGAGCTAGGGAAGGAGTCACTGATGACATTGAGCCGAGGGAAGAGGCCGCTGCTTTGCCAGACAAAGCACCCTGGGCATGGGTGAGAGAGGATGAGGAGGATGAGGACGGCTTGGTCATCCACTCGACCAAGTCTTCCGCATGTTGCGGCTCAACACGGCCAGCTGCCGAAAAAAAGGCCAAGCGTGTCCCATGGCCACGTGCTGATGAGGATGCACCGTCTCCACGACCAGCACTAGACACAGAGCCTGCTTGCCCTCTCTTATTGGCTTGTGACTGTCTGCCTCTCCTTCTTGGCCTTCCAGACATACTAATGGCCTGTAGCTGCACTAAGCTGGGATATATATATATATATATATATATATATATATATATATATATATATATATATGTACTGATACTGCAGCTAGCAAAATCAACTGCCTGCCTGTAGTATGAGAACACCACCAACCTTCTACAGGTAGCTTTAGCTGAACACTGTGAGGTGGACGCACCCCACTAACTTGTAGGTTTAGCTGAACACTGTGAGCAGGACGCACTGCACTAACTGTAAATAGTCAAGCTGCCTGACCGTGGTACTAATAGGATCAAAAGAACACCAGTAATATTCTTCAGGTAGCTTTATATACTGTAACAAGGCAAGCCTGCCTGTCAGTAGGAAGATAACAGGAACGGATCTAGCTGAACACTGTGAGGAGGACGCACTGCACTAAATGTAAATAGTCTAGCTGCCTGACCGTGGTACTAATAGGATCAAAAGAACACCAGTAATTTTCTTCAGGTAGCTTTATATACTGTAACAAGACAAGCCTGCCTGTCAGTAGGAAGATAACAGGAACGGATCTAGCTGAACACTGTGAGCAGGACGCACTGCACTAAATGTATATAGTCTAGCTGCCTGACCGTGGTACTAATAGGATCAAAAGAACACCAGTAATTTTCTTTAGGTAGCTGTTAATACTTTAACAAGACAAGCCTGCCTGTCAGTAGGAAGATAACAGGAACGGATCTAGCTGAACACTGTGAGCAGGACGCACTGTACTAAATGTAAATAGTCTAGCTGCCTGACCGTGGTACTAATAGGATCAAAAGAACACCAGTAATTTTCTTTTGGTAGCTGTTAATACTTTAACAAGACAAGCCTGCCTGTCAGTAGGAAGATAACAGGAACGGATCTAGCTGAACACTGTGAGCAGGACGCACTGTACTAAATGTAAATAGTCTAGCTGCCTGACCGTGGTACTAATAGGATCAAAAGAACACCAGTAATTTTCTTTAGGTAGCTGTTAATACTGTAACAAGACAAGCCTGCCTGTCAGTAGGAAGATAACAGGAACGGATCTAGCTGAACACTGTGAGCAGGACGCACTGTACTAAATGTAAATAGTCTAGCTGCCTGACCGTGGTACTAATAGGATCAAAAGAACACCAGTAATTTTCTTTAAGTAGCTGTTAATACTGTAACAAGACAAGCCTGCCTGTCAGTAGGAAGATAACAGGAACAGATCTAGCTGAACACTGTGAGCAGGACGCACTGTACTAAATGTAAATAGTCTAGCTGCCTGACCGTGGTACTAATAGGATCAAAAGAACACCAGTAATTTTCTTTAGGTAGCTGTTAATACTGTAACAAGATAAGTCTGCCTGTCAGTAGGAAGATAACAGGAACGGATCTAGCTGAACACTGTGAGCAGGACGCACTGCACTAAATGTAAATAGTCTAGAAGATAACAGGAACGGATCTAGCTGAACACTGTGAGCAGGACGCACTGTACTAAATGTAAATAGTCTAGCTGCCTGACCGTGGTACTAATAGGATCAAAAGAACACCAGTAATTTTCTTTAGGTAGCTGTTAATACTGTAACAAGACAAGCCTGCCTGTCAGTAGGAAGATAACAGGAACGGATCTAGCTGAACACTGTGAGCAGGACGCACTGCACTAAATGTAAATAGTCTAGAAGATAACAGGAACGGATCTAGCTGAACACTGTGAGCAGGACGCACTGCACTAAATGTAAATAGTCTAGAAGATAACAGGAACGGATCTAGCTAAACTGAATACAGTGTATATATATATATATATGCAACACCTGGGATGCATATATATACACACTACACTGTAAGTGCAGCTAACTGACTGACTGTTCTGCCTAATCTATCTAACTCAAATCAAATGACACTGTCTCTCTGTCTATCTCTTTCAATGCCGGAACACACACTACACAGGGCCGCCGTGCAGGCGGCCTTATATAGTGTGGGGCGTGTACTAAATCCCCTGAGCCATAATTGGCCAAAGCCTCCTTGACTTTGGCCAATTACGGCTCTCTGTTCAGGCGGCGCTGTGATTGGCCAAGCATGCGGGTCATAGTGCATGCTTGGCCAATCATCAGCAAGCAATGCACTGCGATGCCGCAGTGAATTATGGGCCGTGACGCACCACACGAATTTGGCGCGAACGGCCCATATCGTTCGCAATTCGGCGAACGGGCGAACAGCAGATGTTCGAGTCGAACATGGGTTCGACTCGAACACGAAGCTCATCCCTATTAAGGGGAACCCCGCACCCAAATTAAAATAAGGAAAGGTGTGGGGCCACCAGGCCCTATATACTCTGAACAGCAGTATACAGGCGGTGCAAACAAGACAGGGACTGTAGGTTTGTTGTTAAGTAGAATCTCTTTGTAATTTTGAACGGGTACATTTTTAACGTGTTTAGCTCCAGCCAAAAAATCTTTTTTAAGCTTTTTGGAAAACATAGGGAAGGGTTATCACCCCTGTGACATTTGTTTTGCTGTCTTTCCTCCTCTTCAGAAGATTTCACCTCACTTTTTGTCCCAATGAAAAATGTTTTTTGAAAATTTGGGTTTTTTTGTGGAACAAGGATTGGAAAGCATCAGTGGAAAGGAGAATTTTTTTCCCATATTAACTCTTACAGGAGAGAATTTCCCTTCCTAGGGGTAGATTTCATCTCACTTCCTGTTGTCTCCTTCCGTTTGCAAGTAGGAGTCGTTTGTAAGTTAGATGTTTGAAAGTAGGGTCCTGCCCTATATACTCAGCAGAAATTTGGGCCTTAGGTGTTGCTGTGGCCACAACACTGTAAGCCCTCACAGGGCCCTGCTGTGAAATATTAGATCAAGAATTGTAATTACATGCCCCTGTTGAACAGGAGCTGAAAAATTAGGCCTTAGGCACTGGTGCTGGTGCCACAACACTGCAACCCCTCACAGACACTCTAGTTGGAACGCAGGAACGAGCCCTGCTGCAAAGTATTGCATCAAAAATTGTAATTACACGCCCCTGTTAGACAGGGGCAGAAAAATTGGGCCTTAGGCACTGGTGCTGGTGCCACAACACTGCAACCCCTCACAGACACTCTAGTTGGAACGCAGGAACGAGCCCTGCTGCAAAGTATTGCATCAAAAATTGTAATTACACGCCCCTGTTAGGCAGGGGCAGAAAAATTGGGCCTTAGGCACTGGTGCTGGTGCCGCAACAGACTTGGACACCTTTCCCACCGAAAATCCTCTGGGTTACTGGGTCTTGAGAATGGATCACTGGCCAGAGCTTGCACAGTATGCAATTGAGCTACTGGCCTGTCCTGCATCCAGCGTTCTTTCGGAACGCACATTCAGTGCTGCTGGAGGCGTGGATCACAGGGTGCGTCTGTCCACCGACTCGGTCGATCGACTGACCTTCAAAAAAATGAATCAGTCTTGGATCACCACCAGGTACCAAGCACCTGATGCTGATGTAACCGAATAATTTTTTTTGAAATCTCAGATCCCTTCAAAGACTGCCTATGCTAATGCTGAGTGACTATCCCTGAGTAATTATCCTCTTCCTCCTCAATCATCACGCTGATAGCTTGTAAGAACATTTTTGGTTCTGGGCGCCACCACCAGTGCCTAAGGCACAGTTTTTCAGCCCCTGTCTAACAGGGGCGTGTAATTACAATTTTTGATGTAATACTTTGCAGCAGGGCTTGTTCCTGCATTCCAACTAGAGTGTCTGTGAGGGGTTGCAGTGTTGTGGCACCAGCACCAGTGCCTAAGGCCCAATTTTTCTGCCCCTGTCTAACAGGGGCATGTAATTACAATTTTTGATGCAATACTTTGCAGCAGGGCTCGTTCCTGCGTTCCAACTAGAGGAAGATAGGATGATGGCCAGGAGGATGCCCAGCATTTGAAAGGCTCTGATGATGATACTGAGCTCGATGAAGGCAGTAACATGAGCACGGACAGAGGGGGTGCCCAAGAAGGACAGCAATCTGGCAGTCATGCTCCCCCTGCTGCAGCATACTGCCAGGTTTGCTCCAGTGATGAGGAGGGAGGGGATGATGAGGTCACTGACTCAACGTGGGTGCCTGATAGGAGAGAGGAGGAGGAGGAGGAGGCGGCACATCACCAACGAGGCAGGATGCCCTCCAGGGGCCAGCCTAAGGGCAGCACATTGACTGCATCACACCCCAAAGCTCCACATGTGCAAGGCGCTGCAGTCTCTGCGCGTTATTCAAAAAGTTCTTTGGTGTGGGCCTTTTTTGAGACGAGTGCATCAGATCGCACCGCTGCTATTTGCAACATATGTCTCAAGCGTATCTCACGTGGCCAAAACATCTCCCGCTTGGGTACCACATGCTTGACCAGACATATGTTGACCTGCCATGCAGTTCGTTGGCAAGCGTATCTAAAAGACCCACACCAAAGAACAAAGAGGACCTCTCCTTGCTCCTCATCAGCTGAGATTTCCAACCCCACTAGACCTTCAGTCCTCTCTGAGACCTGCACTGAGAGGAATGAAGGTGTAGAATTAGGTGTGTCACAGCCAAGTACTTGTGGGCAATCTGCTTTTGGTACACCGACGTCAGATTGTACCAGGCAAATTTCCCTGCCCCAGCTGCTGCACCGCCGAAAGAAGTTTGCTCCCAGCCATCCACATGCCCAGCGGTTGAATGCTAGCTTGGCAAAATTGCTAGCACTTCAACTGCTGCCTTTTCAGTTGGTAGACTCTGCCCCCTTCCGTGAGTTTGTGGAATGTGCGGTTCCTCAGTGGCAGGTACCCAAACGCCACTTTTTCTCACGGAAGGCGATTCCGGCTCTCTACCGGCATGTGGAAGGCAATGTCCATGCCTCGCTGGACAGGGCGGTCAGCGGTAAGGTGCATATTACCGCTGACTCATGGTCCAGCAGGCATGGACAGGGAAGTTACCTAAGTTTCACGGCACATTGGGTGACTCTGCTGGCAGCTGGGAAGGATGCAGGAAAAGGTGCAGTAGTGTTGGAGGTTGTTCCGCCACCACGCCTCCAAAATGCTAATGATTGTGACACACCTCTCTCCTCCACCCCCTCCTCTTCTTCTTCCTCCATGGCCTCTTCCTCGGAACCAGCGGTGCTCCGTAGTCGTTCAAGGGGCTACGCAAGTACGCAGGCCAAAAGATGCCAAACGGTGCTTGAGCTGGTGTGCTTGGGGGACAGGAGCCACACTGGGGCAGAGGTTCTGTCAGCTCTGCAGGGGCTGGTTCAGAGGTGGTTGACGCCACGCCAACTTAAGACAGGAATGGTGGTTTGCGACAATGGCACCAACCTCCTCTCTGCCCTCCGACAGGGACAAATGACCCATGTGCCCTGTTTGGCTCACGTCCTTAACTTGGTGGTGCAGCGGTTCTTGGGCAGGTACCCGGGCTTACAGGATGTCCTGAGGCAGGCCAGGAAAGTCTGTGTGCATTTCTGCCAGTCATATAATGCCAGTGCTCGGCTGACGGACCTCCAAAAGGAGTTTAACCTGCCCAAGAACCGCCTAATCTGTGACATGCCCACCAGGTGGAACTCAACGTTGGCTATGCTGCAGCGGCTGCACACGCAGCAGAGGGCCATCAATGAGTACCTGTGCGACTATGGCACCAGGACAGGGTCAGGGGAGCTTGTTTTTGTTTCCCCACGCCAGTGGGCCATGATCGGGGATGCATGCACTGTCCTGTCACCATTTGAGGAGGCCACGAGGATGGTGAGCAGTGACAGTGCATGCATCAGTGACACTGTCCCCCTTGTCCACCTGTTGGAGCACACGCTGCGTGGAATAATGGACAGGGCACTTGAGGCAGAACAGAGGCAGGAAGAGGAGGACTTCCTTAGCTCTCAAGGCCCCCTTTATCCAGACAGTGTTCCTGCGTGCCCGCCGATCACACAGGAAGAGGACGAGGAGGAGGAGGAGGAAGATTGTGTCAGTATGGAGGTGGAGCCTGGCACTCAGCATCAGCAGCAGTCTTTAAGGGATCAGTCCCAAGAAACACATGGACTTGTACGTGGCTGGGAGGAGGTGGCTGCGGACCATGTCGTCCTTAGTGACCCAGAGGACTCCGGGCCGAATGCCTCAGCAAACCTACGCTGCATGGCCTCCCTGATCCTGCAAAGCCTGCGTAAGGATCCTCGTATTCGTGGTATCAAGGAGAAGGACCAATACTGGCTGGCAACCCTCCTTGATCCACATTACAAGGGTAAGGTTGCGGACCTTATCTTGCCATCGCAGAGGGAGCAGAGGATGAAACATCTTCGGGAGGCCTTGCAGAAAGGTCTGTGCAACGCGTTCCCAGAGACTGGGAGGTTACAAACTCCTGTTTCTGAACAACGTGTTGCTGAGGCTTCGGTCAGTCAAAGAAGGAGCGGTGGAGAAGGTGGCCGTTTGACCGATGCGTTCAGACAATTTTTTGGTCCGCAGCCCCAAGGTATGATTGGTTCCAGCAACCATCGCCAGCGTCTGTTTTACATGGTGCAGGAATACCTAGGGGCAAGATCAGACTTGGACACCTTTCCCACCGAAAATCCTCTGGGTTACTGGGTCTTGAGAATGGATCACTGGCCAGAGCTTGCACAGTATGCAATTGAGCTACTGGCCTGTCCTGCATCCAGCGTTCTTTCGGAACGCACATTCAGTGCTGCTGGAGGCGTGGATCACAGGGTGCGTCTGTCCACCGACTCGGTCGATCGACTGACCTTCAAAAAAATGAATCAGTCTTGGATCACCACCAGGTACCAAGCACCTGATGCTGATGTAACCGAATAATTTTTTTTGAAATCTCAGATCCCTTCAAAGACTGCCTATGCTAATGCTGAGTGACTATCCCTGAGTAATTATCCTCTTCCTCCTCAATCATCACGCTGATAGCTTGTAAGAACATTTTTGGTTCTGGGCGCCACCACCAGTGCCTAAGGCACAGTTTTTCAGCCCCTGTCTAACAGGGGCGTGTAATTACAATTTTTGATGTAATACTTTGCAGCAGGGCTTGTTCCTGCATTCCAACTAGAGTGTCTGTGAGGGGTTGCAGTGTTGTGGCACCAGCACCAGTGCCTAAGGCCCAATTTTTCTGCCCCTGTCTAACAGGGGCATGTAATTACAATTTTTGATGCAATACTTTGCAGCAGGGCTCGTTCCTGCGTTCCAACTAGAGGAAGATAGGATGATGGCCAGGAGGATGCCCAGCATTTGGAAGGCTCTGATGATGATACTGAGCTCGATGAAGGCAGTAACATGAGCACGGACAGAGGGGGTGCCCAAGAAGGACAGCAATCTGGCAGTCATGCTCCCCCTGCTGCAGCATACTGCCAGGTTTGCTCCAGTGATGAGGAGGGAGGGGATGATGAGGTCACTGACTCAACGTGGGTGCCTGATAGGAGAGAGGAGGAGGAGGAGGAGGCGGCACATCACCACGAGGCAGGATGCCCTCCAGGGGCCAGCCTAAGGGCAGCACATTGACTGCATCACACCCCAAAGCTCCACATGTGCAAGGCGCTGCAGTCTCTGCGCGTTATTCAAAAAGTTCTTTGGTGTGGGCCTTTTTTGAGACGAGTGCATCAGATCGCACCGCTGCTATTTGCAACATATGTCTCAAGCGTATCTCACGTGGCCAAAACATCTCCCGCTTGGGTACCACATGCTTGACCAGACATATGTTGACCTGCCATGCAGTTCGTTGGCAAGCGTATCTAAAAGAGGAAGATAACAGGAACGGATCTAGCTGAACACTGTGAGCAGGACGCACTGCACTAAATGTAAATAGTCTAGCTGCCTGACCGTGGTACTAATAGGATCAAAAGAACACCAGTAATTTTCTTCAGGTAGCTTTATATACTGTAACAAGACAAGCCTGCCTGTCAGTAGGAAGATAACAGGAACGGATCTAGCTGAACACTGTGAGCAGGACGCACTGCACTAAATGTATATAGTCTAGCTGCCTGACCGTGGTACTAATAGGATCAAAAGAACACCAGTCATTTTCTTCAGGTAGCTTTATATACTGTAACAAGACAAGCCTGCCTGTCAGCAGGAAGATAACAGGAACGGATCTAGCTGAACACTGTGAGCAGGACGCACTGCACTAAATGTAAATAGTCTAGCTGCCTGACCGTGGTACTAATAGGATCAAAAGAACACCAGTAATTTTCTTTAGGTAGCTGTAAATACTGTAACAAGACAAGCCTGCCTGTCAGTAGGAAGATAACAGGAACGGATCTAGCTGAACACTGTGAGCAGGACGCACTGCACTAAATATAAATAGTCTAGCTGCCTGACCATGGTACTAATAGGATCAAAAGAACACCAGTAATTTTCTTCAGGTAGCTTTATATACTGTAACAAGACAAGCCTGCCTGTCAGTAGGAAAATAACAGGAACGGATCTAGCTGAACACTGTGAGCAGGACGCACTGCACTAAATGTAAATAGTCTAGCTGCCTGACCATGGTACTAATAGGATCAAAAGAACACCAGTAATTTTCTTCAGGTAGCTTTATATACTGTAACAAGACAAGCCTGCCTGTCAGTAGGAAGATAACAGGAACGGATCTAGCTGAACACTCTGAGCAGGACGCACTGCACTAAATGTAAATAGTCTAGCTGCCTGACCGTGGTACTAATAGGATCAAAAGAACACCAGTAATTTTCTTTAGGTAGCTGTAAATACTGTAACAAGACAAGCCTGCCTGCCAGTAGGAAGATAACAGGAACGGATCTAGCTGAACACTGTGAGCAGGACGCACTGCACTAAATGTAAATAGTCTAGCTGCCTGACCGTGGTACTAATAGGATCAAAAGAACACCAGTAATTTTCTTTAGGTAGCTGTAAATACTGTAACAAGACAAGCCTGCCTGTCAGTAGGAAGATAACAGGAACGGATCTAGCTGAACACTGTGAGCAGGACACACTGCACTAAATGTAAATAGTCTAGAAGATAACAGGAACAGATCTAGCTAAACTGAATACAGTGTATATATATATATATGCAACACCTGGGATGCATATATATACACAATACACTTTAAGTGCAGCTAACTGACTGACTGTCCTGCCTAATCTAGCTAACTCAAATGAAATGACACTGTCTCTCTCTCTCTCTAAGCACACCGGAACACACTGCACAGGGCCGCCGTGCAGGCGGCCTTATATAGTGTGGGGCGTGTACTAAATCCCTTGAGCCATAATTGGCCAAAGCCTCCTTGGCTTTGGCCAATTACGGCTCTCTGTTCAGGCGGCGCTGTGATTGGCCAAGCATGCGGGTCATAGTGCATGCTTGGCCAATCATCAGCAAGCAATGCACTGCGTGCCGCAGTGAATTATGGGCCGTGACGCGCCACACGAATTTGGCGCGAACGGCCCATATCGTTCGCAATTCGGCAAACGACCGAACAGCCGATGTTCGAGTCGAACATGGGTTTGACTCGAACACGAAGCTCATCCCTAGTAATCACTTATATCAAATATTGGGTATTATAGTTGATAAAAGAGGAGATGTTGAAGATTCTGCCATTAGCGCAAGACTGAATGTGTTTGCCTTTTTTGATATCGCGATAACAATTACATCCTCTTTTACCACAAAAAAAGTTCTCCTTGAAACTTAACCAATTGGCTATGAGTAAGCGCTTGGGATAAGCGCGAAACGCGTTAGCTGATTGCCTGTACTTTCTGCCACAGTGCTTTGTATGCTGTATGCTCAAGAATTTATTACAATAAACAACTTTTGAAATACATCTTCCTGGAGTGCGGTTGTCCGGATTTTCTCATTTTCTTCAGTATCCTCTTTTATCACATTTGAAGTTCTCCTTGAAACTTAACCAATTCGACCTTGACTGACCAGTAAAAATTAGACTGGGTGAAAGAAAACCACCCAAGGTGGGTGCTCTGCGGGAAATCACCTTGATCTCTCCAGAAAGAATTTTACTATAAACAGAGTCGTTGAATAGAATTGGAAGGTATTTAGTGACTATACCTTTTATTTTGGTAAATTCTGAACTGTATGGCATCGAGAAAACTTGGCTGTTACTTAGAGATGTAGGTCTGTGAACCCTGTGTGGGTTTGTAAAACGGTAAGGTCTTTCTGAATCAAAGACATATCCGATTGCAGCACTTCCACTTTTTTCTTTTTTTGAGGAGATCAGGATATTCATAAGTTTAAAGGAACATGTGTCAAGGGTGTCAGTCCATTCTTTTTTAAGTTGGTCATTGAATAACTCTGAAGTGGGGAATTTCTTAATCCTCAGCCCCAGCGGTATTTGTGCCAAGGATAGATATTCAGTTAGGAAACTAATGTCCCAATATGCTCTGATCTCTCTAGCCATTAATTGTTCCAATTTCCTGAACTGGCGTATTAATAAGACTCCATCGTCATCGGAAAGTTGTAACGTGTGTGTTTGTGACGATTGTCTCAATGGGTTATTAGACGGTGCTGTTAGAGTTCTGCTATGCACAGCTTCAGCCATAGGGGTGACAGGGGGGTTGAGAGAGAGAGGGGTGGGGTGAGAGGGAGAGGTGGGGTGAGAGAGAGAGGTGGGGGGAGAGAGGGTGGGGGTTGAGAGGGGGGTGGGGGTTGAGAGAGAGGGAGTGGGGGTAAGAGAGGGGTGGGGTTAAGAGAGAGAGGGAGTGGGGGTGAGAGGGGTGGGGGTGAGAGAGAGATAGGGGTGGGGGGTGAGAGAGAGGGGGGTAGGGGTTGAGAGAGAGGGAGGGTGGGGGGTGATGGAGAGGTAGGGGGTTGTGAGAGAGAGAGGGTGGGGGTTGTGAGAGGGGGGTGGGGGTTGTGAGAGAGGGGTGGGGGTTGAGAGAGAGGGGGTGGGGGTTGTGAGAGAGAGGGGTGGGGGTTGCAAGGGAGAGAGGGGTGGGGTGAAGGAGAGAGGGGGTGGAGGTTGAGAGAGAGAGGTGGTGGGGGGTGAGAGAGAGGGGTGGGGGTGAGAGAGAGAGGGGGGGTGGGGGTGAGAGAGAGGTGGTGGGGGTTGAGA
>JBBDGP010005636.1:0-41390 GCA_037952835.1 Lithobates septentrionalis
AACATTATATATTGTTTTTTTTTTCTAACACCCTAGAGCAGGGTTTCTCAACTCCAGTCTTCAAGGCGCCCCAACAGGTCATGTTTTCAGAATTTCCCTCTGATGAAACGGCTGTGGTAATTGCCAAGGCAGTGAAACTGATCAAATCACCTGTGCAAAATAATGGAGAGCCTGAAAACATGACCTGTTGGTGTGCCTTGAGGACTGGAGTTGAGAAACACTGCCCTAGAGAATAAAATGGCGGTCATTGCAATACTTTTTTCTGCACCGTATTTGCACAGCGGTCTTATAAGCGCACTTTTTGTGGAAAAAATTCACTTTTTTGAATAAAAAAATAAGACAACAGTAAAGTTAACCCAATTTTTTTTTATATTGTGAAAGATAATGTTACGCCAAGTAAATTGATACCCAACATGTCACGCTTCAAAATTGCGCCCGCTCGTGAAATGGCGTCAAACTTTTACCCTTAAAAAATCTCCATAGGCGACGTTTAAAAAATTCTACAGGTTGCATGTTTTGCGTTACAGAGGAGGTCTAGGGCTAGAATTATTGCTCTCGCTCTACCGGTCGCGGCGATACCTCACATGTGTGGTTTGACCACCGTTTTCATGTGCGGGCGCTACTCACGTATGCGTTCGCTTCTGCGCGCGAGCTCGTCGAAACAGGGCGCTTTAAAAACAAATTTCTTTTTTATTATTTATTTTACTTTATTTTATTTTTTCACTGTTTTAAAAAAAAAATTTTGGATCACTTTTATTCCTATTACAAGGAATGTAAACATCCCTTGTAATAGAAAAAAACCATGACAGGTCCTCTTAAAGAGGGGTTCCACCCAAGGGGTCCATTAAAAAAAAAAATAAAAAATTAAAAGTCAGCAGCTACAAATACTGCAGCTGCTGACTTTCAATTGGACACTTACCTGTCCCTGGGTCCAGCGATGCGGGGGATCGAAGCCCCGCTCGTCCCCCCCCCCCCCCCCCCCCTCCGCTCGTCGGCGCCGGCATTTTAACCACTCCCATTAGACACACTCAGTACAGAGCCACAGAGAAACGCAGATGGATTTCTTCAGAATTACAAAAGGTAGGAATCTGCAACAAAGGTTGTTACAATTTTTGCAATGTACATAGATCACCCAAAAGGGTATTTTTTTTTTTTTTTCAACAAACGTGGAGTTACGCTTTAAACGTGTAAACAAAAAGTGCCAAAGAGGGCCTGGTTTTCATGTGGTTAATGGCACTCAAGCGCCTCTGCTTACAGCAGCGTGCTTTTATATGCGGGTGTGTGAAAGCGTGCGATCGCACGCAGCCCTGCACCTGAACTTACCCTACAAATTGGATGTTTTTATGGTGGTTAAATGCTTTAAAATATTTCCTGAATGGCGTAATCCTGTCAGCAGGGGGCGCTGTTTGTCCATCAGACTCTACTATAGACACGCTTGTGAGTTTATTGACAGTAAAAGTTCGTTGAGTGATATATAAAATAACTTTATTGACAAAAGAAAAATGTAACTAAATAACATTATTTGGCACAAGGTGCATTTTACTTCTGTCCTGGACTACGCAGGTTGGATACGTTTTTTCTGCTTGTCATTAATACACCCTGAGCTTGACCACTCATCCCATAAGAAGACGCTGAGAGTGTCGGTGGGTGTCTCATTACACCGAGCTGTACACATTCACAAACATGATGCAACAGGCTCCATTTAGGACCAATATTTTTTTTTTTTTGATTGATTGATTGATAGACCAGATTTTGAAATTGTATTATTATATTTTGGGTTCAGTGTGTATGATGTCTTGTAGTGTTTTGTTTTGTTTGTTTTGTTAAAAAAATGAATTTAAAAAACAAAAAGGATCAATTTGTGTTCTCCATACCAATCATATTCTTTCACGGTGGGAAAGGGAGACTCTGATTGGGTGCCATGTGTGGCCAAGACTGTTGTACTTAGAGGCACCATCCATTGTACAGTATTTCACTGGAGAAACAAACATTTAACTCTGGGGGGGAGGGGTCTGCTTATAAATATTTTTTACTAGGATTCACACAATATTCACCCAAGAATGTGTGAAAGTTGGGTGAATATTGGGGGAGGGGGATATTTAAAAATGGACCCTTTGATGTTATCGCGTGTTTTAGGGTTTCTTGAACATCCCGTGAAACGTGACAGGAATGTTGATGTCGACTTCGGCTCTGGCGATTTCACTCATGTCTTTGGCGTCCAAAATCAGCATGAAAGACGGTTTGTGCCCCACACCTGGGCAAACAGCGATGCTGAGCAACACACCTTTCAAATAATAATAATAAAAAAAAATAATGTAATAAATTCAATTAGATCAAAGATGTAATAAAAAAAAAAGCAAAATCTAATTGTATGCAAACCCAAGAACAAATATGATCCTGCCAGTAACACACTTCATATCCTACAGCGACAATTCTCATTTGTTACTGTATCTATAGAGGAGCAGCACTGTTGCTATAATGCAGGACTACAGAACTCCTCCCCATATCACCATCACCGCTACATGTGGGGGAGTTGTTCTGTAGCTTACAGAGAGGATTGGGAACAATGTAACTGATAACACTTAGTACAGAGAGCACAGGAAGTTGTCAGTTCACTAGATTTCTGGCAGGATCAAGAGTTTTTTTCTTGCACTTAAAGTGGAACTTCCGCTCATCGGATTCCCCCCCCCCCTCCGGTGCCACAATTGGCACCTTTCAGGGGGGAGGGGGTGCAGATACCTGTCTAATACAGGTATCTGCACCCACTTCCGGGAATACCTAGCCGCAAATGCCTGCCCCCCCCTCCCGTTGTGTTCTGGGAAACACACAGTTCCCACAACACAACGGGGACCTGTGAAGACGCGCAGCGCGACTCGCGCATGCGCAGTAGGGAACCGGGCATTGAAGCCGCAACGCTTCACTTCCAGATTCCCTGACCGAGGTTGGTGGTGGGGGGCAGCCGAGAGACGAGCGATCGATTGGCTTCGGCTGCCGACATCGCTGGACCCTGGGACAGGTAAGTGTCCATTTATTAAAAGTCAGCAGGTGCAGTATTTGTAGCTGCTGGCTTTTAATATTTTTTTTTAAGGTGGAGCTTAAAGTGTTACTAAACCCACAACAGTAAAATCAGTATGTATATGCAGTAAAGCATGCTTGTTCTACTCACTGAGGACGCTAAGGGGTTAATCCTCTGCATTGTATAAAAAGGCTGTTGGATCCTGTCTTCTCTGATCCTCCCCTTCCACTGTCCCCAATCCATCTGCTGATAGAACAGAGCCTTGGGGGCACTCAGCACCATGGGACCAGCTGTGTCCAATCAGGAGTTATTGGCGATCCTCTCCTCATGCTGACAGCGCTTGAGGAGAGGAGAGCTGATAACTGGCAAATCCACACAGGGCACATCCACACTGATAATCAGGGCACCGATCAGTGCAGCCCCAACAGTGCCCACAAAGGCTGCCAATCAGTGCCTGTCAGTGCCCTTCAGTGAAGGAGAAAAATTACTTATTTAGAAAATTTTATAACAAAGAAAAACTTTTTTTCCCCCAAGTTTTTGGGTCTTTCTTCGTTTGCTTAGCAAGATAAAAAAAAAAACCCAGCGGTGATTAAATACCACCAAAAGAAAGCTCTATCTGTCTCAAAAAAATGATAAAAATCTCACATGGGTACAGTGTTACATGACCGCGCAATTGTCATTCAGCGCTGAAAGCTGAAAATTGGCCTGGGCAGGAAGGGGGTGAAAGTGCCCGGTAGGCAAATAAAAAAACTTTGATGGGAAAGTGTCAGTCTGGAGGAGTGGGCGTGTCTAGGTAACACCCACAGGTGAAACTGAGCCTCCATGATTGAGGGCCAGTTCACACCACATGCAGTCCAGTGCGTTTTTTGTTTTTTTCCTGCATCAAAAACGCATAGAAAGTAGGTTATTTGGTTTTTAATGGTATAGTTCGCACCAGTGCTTGCAATTCCAGTGTGTTCCAGAAAAAGTTGAACACGCTGCATTTTTCCTGCACTGGACTGTACTTGAACGCTGTGAAGAGCATGAAAAACGCACTGGAATGCACCGGAACGCACCTAAATATGCATTGGAACACACATGTTCTTAGGGCTAGTTCACACTACATGCAGTCCAGTGCGTTTTTGTTCTCTATCAAAAATACATGGAAAGTAGGTTTTATGGTTTCCAGTGGCATAGTTCACACCAGTGCAGTCAGTTCCAGAAAAAAAAGAACATGCTGCATTTTTCCTGCACTGGACTGTACTGGAACGCAGTAAAGCGCATTAAAAACGCACTGGACCCTAGTATAGTGGAAAAAAAAGTACAGGAAAAAAGAAGAAAAAAAGCACCTGGAAACACATTAAAAATGCGCATGCAGAAATGGATCTGGAGTGCGTTTTTGTGGTGTGAACCAGCCCTCATTTAAAGTTCAGAAAAAAAGAGGGATAAAATGCACTGGACTGCATCAAAAACGCACTGGAATGCATCCGGACTGCGTTGTCTCTGGTGTGAACTGGCCCTAGAAGAACTGAAATCCAAAGAATGAAAGGGGTGGGGCCAGGGGCTTGTCTGGCTGCCGGGGACCAAAACTAGACCCAGATGATGCCGGGTGTCCTCCAGGCAGGAAATGATTGGGGGATCCATCTGACTTGCTGCAGCTTCTAATGCACATTGTGAGATAAGAACAGGTCATATCCGTACAGGAGAGGAGCCGCAGGGAAGGATGGAGCTCAGTTTTTAGTGGAGAACCCCATAAATTGCTTTCATTTTATAGATCACATCTACAAATCTTATTATAATATACAGTTTTTGTTTTGTTGTTCATTATTACCGTCATCCTCCTCTGTGGCATCTGGCGATTCTACAAATATCGGCTCGGAGGGGTAGGTGTTTGGCTCTTGCCATACCCAAGTTTCTTTGGTTTTGACATTCAGTTTAGTGAGCTGCAACAACATAATAAAATCCTGTTAGCAGAGCTCCGCGGAGGCGGGGCCTACAAGGCGGGGGCAGTGATGAGTGACGCTTACCCGGTCCGGAATGAAATTGTTCAGACCCAGTGCGTAGGCGAATGAATAATCTTTTCCAGCGTACTTCTTATAATTTATCTGTGGGAATTCAAAGGCTGTAAAGATAATCATAGCATTCAGAGGGAGTTGTAGTAATAAAAGGAATACATTTCATATAAAGGCAGCCATGTTTTTTTCATAACATACACGGCCTCTGCTTCCTTCTCAGGAGTACTGCACAGCAATCAAGTCTTGGAGATCATCTCATCTCACTGCGAGTCTACCAGACGGGGGTCTGTCTCACTGTAATACAATAGGCAAGCTGTCCTGTCTAAGGCAGGCCATAGACGGTAGACACATGCAATTCGTTTCGTTCCCGAATTCGTTTAATGAATTTCAACAAATTAGTTCATTCGGAAATATCCAAATCAACGAAAACCCGTTTATGAATATTTGGAAAAATGTGTTAAATTTGTAAATTGGAAAATCGGAAATCAGAAACTTGAAGTTCGAAAATTCAAAAATCTGAAATAATAATTAACTATTAAATTATAGGTATTGGAATTTCCTATCAAATTTGGCTGTTAGCGAACGTAACAAATACGAATTTATCCAAAGTTACGAATTATCCCAAATAACAGATGCCGTATCTAAACGAATGGAACGTAACTAAGTGATAATAAATAATAACAATAATAATAAAAACCTTTTAATAATTAGTTCTATTCCATTAGTTTAGATACGGCATTCGTTATTTTGGATAATTCGTAACTTCAGATAAATTTGTATTTGTTACGTTCACTAACAGCCAAATTTGAAAGAAAATTCCAATACCTATAATTTAATAGTTTGTTATTATTAGTTAGTTAGTTATTATTTCAAATTTTCATTCTTTCGAGTTTTCGGATTTTCTTTCTTATTTTTGGATTTTCGAATTTCTGAATTTCGATCATAGCAAATGACCCAAAAAAAGGGAAAAAAACAAAAAACGATTCGAACCATCTGTGGCCGGCCTAAGGCTAGCAATGCTTAATGCAGTTTTCATTCCTTCGACCACAAGTTGAAAGAAAAAAAATTGCTCACTTTCCCCCATCAACACCGTCCGTTTTGATGGGGGAATTCCTCCTGCAGCGCAATTGTGTTCTACTGGCAGGGAACCTTCCCCACCTTCAGAATACAATGATCACTGCTGGCAGCTATGGCCCGCTGACAGTTATTGCACAGAAGAAAAAAAAACGATAGATCGACTTCAGTACAACCAACCTGACCATAGATGGATTGAAATTTGGCTATTCAGCAGGAGTATCAATCCATGTATGGCCGGCTTAATGATGTAAAACACCCCAAGTGACTGGACAGGGTAGAGAGATTTTTGCCCAATGGGGTTGTAGAGTATGTATAATAATTTAAAAAAAATAAAATTAGATCACTTAAAATCAACTAAAGCAAAATCCAAAGGAAAGTTACTGGAAAAAAACATATTTTTACAAACAACAAACACATAGGGGTCTATTTATTAAAAATTTGCTGTGCAAATGCCTCAACATTGGGGATAATTCCAGCAACCCGTCTAATATTTTTATTTCCTATGATCCCCAGCTCCATCCAGTGGCCATAATGTGGTATTTTCCTAAAAGACGACTCAA
Source organism: Lithobates septentrionalis (assembly GCA_037952835.1). Lineage (NCBI taxonomy): Eukaryota > Metazoa > Chordata > Amphibia > Anura > Ranidae > Lithobates > Lithobates septentrionalis. Next base: position 6,648 of record JBBDGP010005636.1, read on the forward strand.
TCAGCAAAAGACTGCCTTATGACCACTAGATGGAGAAATCAGCAAAAGACTGCCTTATGACCACTAGTTGGAGAAATGTTAGACACATTACAGGAATTATTCTGTGACAGCCATGCGAAGGCTGAGACATTCACACAGCCGGTTTTTTTAATAAATAGACCCCTTGTGAAGTACAGTTGACAGAAAATACTCCCAAGTACAGTGGAACCTTGGATTACGAGCATAATCCGTTCCAGGAGAATTCTTGTAATCCAAAGCACTCGCATATCAAAGCGAGTTTCCCCATAGAAGTCAATGGAAAGGAAGATAATTCGTTCTGCGTTGACTTCTATTGCATGCAATACAGCATGTGGCCAGTGGTAGGGGGCGCCGGAGAGCCTTGGAAATACTCGGGGACAGCTCAGCTGAACTCGGAAAGGCTCGGAAACACTCGGGAACTGAGTATTTCCTAGTGTTTCAGAGTATTTCCGAGTGATTACGAGTATTTCCGAACAGCTCTGAACCGTTCCAAGTGTCACCGGTGCCCCCGCACCTCTGGCCAAATGCGGTCCTGCACACCCCATTAGCTTGAATTTTGCTAGTTTTGCAAGACAACACTCACAAACCGAGTCAGAATTAAAAAAAAAAAGTTGCTCGTCTTTCAAAACGCTCGTTAACCGTATTACTCGTAAACCAAGGTTCCACTATACATGGAATTTACAAGTCTATCAAAATAGTTTGTAAAATGACTGCAGCTGCAACTATGACCCCAGTAAAACCACTGAAACCCAAAGACATACAGGTACATCCTAGGGGCAGCAAGTGGTTAAAGCCCATATATCAGGATTTTCTGTTGTCTGTGTCCCTCAGGGCAGATCTCCCTCCACCTCCTGTCCTGGAGATGTAACAGGAAATAAGAGGGAATCTCCTGGAGATGTAACAGGAAATAGGAGGGAATCTCCTGGAGATGTAACAGGAAATAAGAGGGAATCTCCTGGAGATGTAACAGGAAATAAGAGGCAATCTCCCCCCCGGTTGTTTTGGTGACAATGGCCACCAGGAAAAATAAAGAGGGTGGATTCCCCCCCAGTGCGGATTGAGAAAGCAATAACAACTTGGTAAAGGGTCCAACTCTTCCCTACTCTATCCTAAAAGAAAAAAAAAAAGTTTTGCCTTCACATACACTTTACGCTGACCGTGTTCAAAGAATATCTTTACCATTTCAAGTTCCATGCTGTGAAATAATAATAATTACAGAAAGCACAAACCTTGACGTGGCCCTGAGAAGAGAACCTCGGGCTCCAGCCAGATGGTGTCATCGCTGCGCAGGGTCGCTGTGGCGGTTGTGTACGGTAAACTGACCAAGTTCTTTCCCACATCATTCTGCGCATCAAAAAAAGTAGAATGTAAAGATGTTATATGAAAAGGAGGTCTATAGCATAAATCTTTACTTTATAGTCAGAAAAAAAAAAACTCCTAATAATCAATCAATTTTATTGTCCCAAAAAAAAAGTTTGCAGTTTCACACTATGAGGATTTCTTTCCTTTTATATTCTTGAGTGGAATAAGAGGATTTCGGGTGTATCCAGTCTGGAAGTATTCAGGATCAGGACGCCATTCGTCTGTCGGGTTGATCGCTACTGAATTCCTATGCTGTTGTCCTTTAGTTGCTGAGATTAAAGCTGAATTTATTCACTAAGGCGATTGATTATTAGGAGTTCGGTGAGTGCAATTCCTATAGGGAGTGGAATCGCATGGTGTGGTGATGGTGGCACATCGCTTTAGTTGACATGAACTGTCTTACTATTATGAGAAATTACCCAGCACCTGGACTGTCACATTTTGTATAATTTTAAGAGAGCTATTTTCTCACATGCATTTCTTATTGACTTTCTATTTTTAACCTATATGTTTTCTTTGACCTTTGCTTAAAGGAACACTAAAGGAATTTTTTTTTTTTTTTTAAATAACAAACATGTTATACTTACCTCCACTGTGCAGCTCGTTTTGCACAGAGTGGCCCCGATCCTGGTCTTCTGGGGTCCCTCGGTGGCTGTCTCGGCTCCCCCCCCCTCACAAGGACTCAACACTTTAATACAAGCTCCCTCGCATGGTGTTGAGTGCCTGCGGGCACGCTCCCGTGATACAGCCGGTGGCAATAGCCGCTCACTGTACCACTCGGCCCCGCCCCCCCGACGCGCCATGTCATTGGATGTGATTGACTGCAGCGCGAGCCAGTGGCTGTGCTGCTTTCAATCCATCCACTGTAACCAATCAGCGGTCAGGCTGAGCAGCGATGAGGATGTCGAGAGCGAGCGGGGGACTTTCGAGGGGTCAGGTAAGTAAAACGGGGGGGCTGGGGCGGCGGTATTGTCGGATGTTTTTTCACCTGAATGCATAGAATGCATTCAGGTGAAAAAACTTTTACCTTTAGAACCCTTTTAAGCTGGAAAGGACCTATTTTCTTGGAACTTTTTGCCTTCTTTTGAATATTAGTTAGTTATTATTTCAGATTTTTGAATTTTCGGGTTTTCAAAGTTCAAGTTTCGAATTTACGAATTATTTTGAATCTATGATTTTAACTTACAAATTGCGATCTTAACGAATGACCCGAAAAACGAAAAAACACCCAAAAAAACCCAGAATGAATCGAGAATGAAAACAAACACATTTTTCCGCAGTGCACATGTCTACTCATTGGACTTTGTATATGTGAATCTTTAAATCTGGGCCTTCTGTTTGGGGAACACCCTGTTTTTTGTTGAAAGCAGCCTGACCAGGGGCCACTGTACCTTGTCACAATCTGATGGATCTACTGCTAATCTACATCCAGTGCCTCACTTCTATTTGTTTAGCTCCTGGAATAGCAGCTGTTCTGGAATACTCTACCTTCTGGATATCGAGAGGCAGGACATAGCGGCGTGCTTCCGGCTGTGGCGCTTTGTCCGCGAGCCTCTTAATCTCTTCCCAGTTTTCACGCAAGTTGGCCAGATACAGATAGTTGTAGATGAACTCAAAGCTGCAAGAGAAACAACCAGACATTTTGGTCAACTTTCAGAACTGCTATAGAATGGATGACGCCGTCTGGCAGGGCTGCTGATAGAAATCTATGGGTCCCGTATGGCCTACCTGACAGGGCCCCCCCACGCCGAAAAATATCAAATATAAAAGGCCACAGCCGCGATGCTATGCTTCGCAGCCATGACAGAGATTATACCCCCTGTCCAACAAGACCCATTCAAGTGAAAAGTGCTGCTCTGTAAGCGCCCGCAACCTTGTGCAAAGCATGAAATTGCGGTGCTGGGTTAATGCAGCTGGCAAAGAGGCTAAATGTGCACCCCCAATAGGCACTGATCGCTCACTGTGTTCACTCAGGAAAGGTGTGTTAATTCCAGATGGTGAGCTCCCCCTCTCACCATCCTAAAATGACCCCCCTGTGTGCCCTCAGCAGCTGCCAGTGGGAGAGGAAGACGGTAGCACTGTGGGGGAGGCACATAGGGGTCCCAGACAGCAAAGAGAAGGGGGTGCAGATACTAGAACCAATCCCCCTGCAGCGCAGCTTGAAGGAGAAAAGAAAATTAGAAGCCAGCAGTGTTGCTACAAGAGTAACAAGTATCAACAAGCAGGCGGTATAGCCATCCCTCCTGCTCAGCAGGTGCCTGGGCCCTCCCTTTTGAACTGATGGGGCCTTGGACCAGTACAGGAGGGCTGGCTGTACTGCCTTATCAGCTGTTTTACCTGCCAAAGAGTTTGTATTGCTTTGTCCTAAGATTAAGGCTGGGTTCACACTACTGCACTGGGGCACCAGGAAGACATCACGTATTACAAAACATGTCGGGCGGAGCTACGCGCTGACGTCATCACGCCTCACATGACAGCCGGAAGTGCAGGTGCTTCTTTCGATATTTTATTGCTGACAAGTGCTTTTTATGCTGTTTTTATACAATTTTATGGAAAACCTTTTTACAATAAATGAGCAGTGTTTGAAACAATAACGCACTATTGGAGCTTTTATTTTTTATATTTGCTCCTTGCTCATTTTGAGAATTAATCACTTTGGAAGAAATTGGGCGGATGGTAGCCATTGACTGAGGAGGACATCCGTGGCTCATCTACACACCTCGGTCTAGGATCCATCTCAGGCCCTGCAAAGGGCTATATCTGCTGGCTTATATGACCTCGCTACTATAGAAGGTCCACATCTTCTGGTAAGAGTGTTTGTTTATTTCTTCTGACCCTCGCACCACAGAGGGATTTATCACTTTCTCTTGGTGGTGGTTGAAAACTTTGAGAACTCTTCCCCCTTCTCTTCAGATTTGTATCACCGCAAAACCTGATATACCTACCATCTTTAGAGAGACTATACCCTATAAAGATATTTTTATTCACTTTTTCACTTCACAGACACTTTGTAGTGTGTGTCACTATTGCATTATCCTTATTATATGGGATTTATATCTTATATATATTTCTGTTTTTTATCGTATTTGCTTTTTGATTTACATATTGTGTGCACTTTTTATTAGCGCGACTATTTCCATTTATTTAGTTTTGTACATGATTGTATCGCATGTTTGTGTCGCTGCTTTTCTCCTTTCACAGGTTTGTTTTCACTCAATAACACCAATAGCGCAGTATATACACTTTGAACATATTATTAACTTGAAGTAGAACTATACGCAAAACTTTTTTTTTTCATTTTGGATAGAGTAATAGAAGGTTTAGATTTTTTTTTTCGCCATCTATGTCCCATAGCAGAGATTTTCTTTTGCTTCCTGTCCCATAGCCAAACAGGAAGTGAGAGGAAATCCCTGCAAATTAGGGGACTCCCTTGGGGACCCACAGGTCACCAGAACTAGTTTCCCCATTGGAAGATTTCCCCTCTATTACTGTTCTGGGGACAACCCAAAATGTGGGATTTGCTTTTACTTTCTCTTTCAATGATAATAGTAAACAGGACTAATAGAAAGGGGGAATCTACTTAACGGGGGCACATACAGCAATAAAAACTGACAGGGATTTCAATCCCTCTCCATTCCATCCAGAACTAAAAAAATGTTTGCCTTTAGTTATAGTTTATAATGAAAAAAAGATCTGATGACAGTTTGGCTTTGACTAGACTCCAGTAATATAACCACTGTCCTGAAATGACTTGGGTAAATAAACTGATCCAACATGGGGATTGTGTACTGGTGTCCTCTACATGGGGATTGTGTACTGGTGTCCTCTACATGGGGATTGTGTACTGGTGTCCTCTACATGGGGATTGTGTACCGGTGTCCTCTACATGGGGATTGTGTACCAGTGTCCTCTACATGGGGATTGTGTACCAGTGTCCTCTACATGGGGATTGTGTACCGGTGTCCTCTACATGGGGATTGTGTACCGGTATCCTCTACATGGGGATTGTGTACCGGTGTCCTCTACATGGGGATTGTGTACCGGTGTCCTCTACATGGGGATTGTGTACCGGTGTCCTCTACATGGGGATTGTGTACCGGTGTCCTCTACATGGGGATTGTGTACCGGTGTCCTCTACATGGGGATTGTGTACCGGTGTCCTCTACATGGGGATTGTGTACCGGTGTCCTCTACATGGGGATTGTGTACCGGTGTCCTCTACATGGGGATTGTGTACCGGTGTCCTCTACACGGGGATTGTGTACCGGTGTCCTCTACATGGGGATTGTGTACCGGTGTCCTCTACATGGGGATTGTGTACCTGTGTCTTCTACATGGGGATTGTGTACCGGTGTCCTCTACATGGGGATTGTGTACCGGTGTCCTCTACATGGGGATTGTGTACCTGTGTCTTCTACATGGGGATTGTGTACCTGTGTCTTCTACATGGGGATTGTGTACCTGTGTCTTCTACATGGGGATTGTGTACCGGTGTCCTCTACATGGGGATTGTGTACCGGTGTCCTCTACATGGGGATTGTGTACCTGTGTCTTCTACATGGGGATTGTGTACCGGTGTCCTCTACATGGGGATTGTGTACCGGTGTCTTCTACATGGGGATTGTGTACCGGTATCCTCTACATGGGGATTGTGTACTGGTGTCCTCTACATGGGGATTGTGCACCGGTGTCTTCTACATGGGGATTGTGTACCGGTGTCCTCTACATGGGGATTGTGTACTGGTGTCCTCTACATGGGGATTGTGTACCGGTGTCCTCTAGATGGGGATTGTGTACTGGTGTCTTCCACATGGGGATTATGTACCGGTGTCCTCTACATGGGGGTTCTACAGATGGAGATACAACTATTCCAAAATGGTTTGATCCATCAGCCCCCTCCTAATAGGATGAGGAAAAAGAACACCTTACCCTTTCCAACAGCACACATCCACTATTAGAAATCCATTGTCTTCATAGGTGTTGATGTGGTGGAAAATGTTGAACGCTGAGGTTCTGTATTTTACATTAAGATATTCCCCGGTGTGCTTTTCAGCTACGTGCATCCAAACCTACATAACACAGGAGAACAGGATATATTCTGTCCATACTTACATAACACCATCCATGCCTAGATGACATAGGAGAAGATTATATGTTCTATTCATACTTAATTAACACCATTAATGCCTACATGACATAAGAGAAGAGTATTTTTCAGGGATCTCCTAAAAGTGGACAGGGTAGGGGCTGATCGGACATACTGGGGCAGGGAGTTCTAGAGGTTGGGAGAGGCTCTGGAGAAGTCCTGAAGGCAAGCATGGGAGGAGGTAGGGAGCTAGAGAGGAGGAGGTCCTGGGAGGAGCAGAGGGGATGATTTGGCCGTATCTGCAGATGAGGTTGGTGATGTATATGGGGGCGATGTTGTGAATGGCCTTGTATGTTATGGTTAGCATTTTGAATTTTACACGGTGGGGTAGTGAAAGCCAGTGAAGAGATTGGCAGAGAGGGGCGGCAGTCACAGATCAGTTTAGTAAGGTGTATTAGTCTAGCAGCAGCATTCATAATAGACGGAAGGGGGGGATAGCCTGCTTAGGGGTAGGCCATTAAGGAGAGAGTTGCAGTAGTCAAAGCAGGAAATAATCAAGGAGTGAATAAGTTGCTTTGTGGTGCCATTAGTCAGGAAGGGTCAAATTCTGGAGATGTTGCGGAGGTTAAGGCGGCAGGATTTAGCCAGTGATTGGATATGGGGGCTGAAGGTCAGAGTCAAGGATTACACCCAGGACCCTGACATGTGTGGAAGGACCAATGGTTGTGTTGTTGATATTAATGGCGAAGTCACATGGGGGGGGGGGACTGTGAAGGAGGAAATATAACAAGCTCAGACTTTTATAAGTTTTATCTTCCCGAAGAAAAATCCCCCCACTCTTCAATCAGGTCTTATTCATGTTATCAGTTTTTTTGGCAGCACCTATATTTGTGAACAACTATTTTCAACAATGAAGCACACGAAGCCCAAAATTAGAACCAAAATATACTAAACTGTCAAAAGTATTGTGACACCTGCCTTTACACGCACATGAACTTTAATGGCATCCCAGTCTTAGTCTGTAGGGTTCAATATTGAGTTGGCCCACCCTTTGCAGCTATAACAGCTTCAACTCTTCTGGGAAGGCTCTCCACAAGGTTTAGGAGTGTGTCTATGGGAATGTTTGACCATTCTTCCAGAAGCGCAATTGTGAGGTCAGGCACTGATGTTGGATGAGAAGGCCTGGCTCGCAGTCTCCCCCTCTAATTCATCCCAAAGGTGTTCTATCAGGTTGAGTTCAGGACTCTGTGCAGGCCAGTCCTGTTCCTCAACCCCAAACTCGCTCATCCGTGTCCTTATGGACCTTGCTTTGTGTACTAGTGTGCAGTCATGTGGGAACAGGAAGGGGCCATCCCCAAACTGTTCCCACAAAGTTGGGAGCATGAAATTGTCCAAAATGTCTTGGTATGCTGACGCCTTTTTTTCCATTCACTGGAACTAAGGGCCAAGCCCAACCCCTGAAGAACTACCCCAAACTCGCTCATTCATTTATGGACCTTGCTTTGTACACTGGAACTAAACATTTGGTGGAGAGGGGATTATGGTGCAGGGTTGTTTTTCAGGGCTTGGCCCCTTAGTTCCAGTGAAGGGAACTATAGCTGCAAAGGGTGGGCCAACTCAATATTGAACCCTACAGACTAAGACTGGGATGCCATTAAAGTTCATGTGTGCGTGTAAAGGCAGGAGTCCCAATACTTTTGAGAATATAGTGTATCTGATGAGTATCTTGCGTTTTTATTGAGAACTGCTACTACATCCATCCAACCAGATATTGATGTGTTCGTTCATAGAAAACAGTGCCAAATAGCGCATTCGTTTTATGTTCCCTCTTTCTTTTATAATAAAAAATATTACAAAAAAATAAGTTTTATCGCTCATATTATCTATATCAGTGATCATTAACTTGTGATCTGCCTGACTTTTTCTGCTCATCAGCTCTCCTTACAGTTAGTGTATTTTATGTGTGGCCCAAGACAATTCCTTCCAATTCTTCCAATCTGGCCCAGGAAGGTCCAAAGGTTGGACACCTCTGGTATATACTAGACATGTGCAATTTGTTTCTTTCCAAATTTGTTTTTTAACGAATTTCAACAAATTCGTTAATTCGGAAATATCCGAATTAACGAAAACCCGTTAAACGAATTTTTCCGAATATCCGTAAATTTGAATGTTCAAAAATTTGTACATTTGTACGTTCGTAAATTCGTACATTCGTAAATTTGTAAATTAGTGAATTTGTAAATTTGTAAATTCGGAAATTCAGAAATCTGAAATAATAATTAACTAACAATAACTTAACTATTACTAACTATTAAATTATAGGTATTGTAATTTCCTTTCAAATTTGGCTGTTAGTGAATGTAACAAATACGAATTCATCCGAAGTTACGAATTATCCGAAATAACGAATGCTGTATCTAAACGAATGGAATGTATTGAATTAATAATAATAAATAACAATAATAATAATAAAAACTTTTTATTATTATTATTATTATTTATTATTAATTTGTTCCGTTCCATCTGTTTAGATGCAGCAAACATTTCGGATAATTCGTAACTTCGGATAAATTCGTATGTGTTACGTTCACTAACAGCCAAATTTGAAAGTAAATTACAATACCTATAATTTAATAGTTAGTTACTATTTCAGATTTTCAAATTTTCTGTTTTTTGGAACTAATAATAAAGGTGGTTGATTCATAAAGATTTTTTTTTTTAGATTCCGGGGAATACGAAGCAGTCATAATACTGTAACCTCATGAACAGTGGCGGCCCGTCCATAGGGGGTGCACAGGCGTGGCTCTCCACCCAGCAGTCACAAAAAAACATTTTTTTTAAATATTTTTTTTTTAAAAAAAAGGTCCCTTAAAAAAAAAAAAAGAAAAAGAAAAAAATGTTCTTTAAGTGCACTATGTTCGGGCGCCAGACACAGTGCACTATGGGAAGCGCCACGTCAATGCAATCACGAGATGCAGATGAGGCGCTTCATTTGCAGGCTTTTGACCTGCTTTGCGGCGCAATCCACAGCGCCGAGCAGCTTCTGCCCGTAGTATTACTACAGATGGGAGCTTTGTTATTCAAGTGAAGTGACGTTGGCAGCTCCGTGGAACGCACAGCGCGAGCGGAGCTGCCTGTAAGGTGAGGCTCAGGGCTGCAGTGGGGCATAGTTGGCTGCATAAGATGGGCACAGTAGCAGTATTTGATGGGGCACAGTGGCAGCATTTAATGGCACAGTGGCAGCATTTGATGGCACAGTGGCAGCATTTGATGGCACAGTGGGAGCATTTGATATGGCACAGTGGCTGCGTTTGGCACAGTGGCGGCAATTGATGGGCACAGTGGCTGTGTTTAATGGTACAGTGGCGGCAATTGATGGGCACAGTGGCTGCGTTTGATGGCACAGTGGCAGCATTTGATGGCACAGTGGGCGCATTTGATATGGCACAGTGGCTGCGTTTGATGGCACAGTGGCGGCAATTGATGGGCACAGTGGCTGCGTTTGGCACAGTGGCTGTGTTTGATGGTACAGTGGTGGCGTTTGATGGGCGCAGTGGCTGCGTTTGATGGGCGCAGTGGCTGCGTTTGATGGGCACAGTGGCAGCATTTGATGGCACAGTGGGAGCATTTGATATGGCACAGTGGCTGCGTTTGATGGCACAGTGGCGGCAATTGATGGGCACAGTGGCTGCGTTTGGCACAGTGGCTGTGTTTGATGGTACAGTGGCGGCAATTGATGGGCACAGTGGCTGCGTTTGATGGGCGCAGTGGCTGCGTTTGATGGGCACAGTGAGGCTGCAACTGATGGGGTTTTTTTTCAGAATTTTTCAATTTGTTTGCGCCCACCTAAAAATTTTGAGCACCAGCCGCCACTGCTCATTAGAGATTGGGTTACAGAGGGCTGGAGTGTCTTCTTTGAATTCACCTGCTCTGTATTCCCCGGGAATCTTCCTGCAAGGACGGTGACATCATGCCAAGTCATGTGGAGGACGGGTTACTGCAAGTATAAATCTAGCTTTTTCTACAGGAACATTTTACACCTAATAGGGGATTAGTAAAGGGGGAGGGGACGGGGACGTTTTAGTGGATTTTGCATTCTACTAATAGGTCGGCTTTAAATGAGAAATAACAGATTAAAAGGAAAATCATCAAACTCCTTTTGCTAAGAAGTTGTGTTTCGATTTTCTTTGCCTTGGGCTTCTAGCTTCTATAGTGTTCAGACTCACCCCCATGGTCTCATGGGACTCGAAGCAGTCCATGTAGTTGGCCCCCCAAATACTCCACGCCGAAAGGAACTTAATGAGATTGATCTTCACCGGCTGTTCTACGAAGACTATATAATTTGGCGTCAATCCGAAACTGCAAAACAAGTAACAAGAGGTGATCACTGTACTGTAGAGCTACTTGTAAGGCCTCATTAACACCATGCCTGCATACACTATATTGTCAAAAGTATTGGGACGCCTGCCTTTACACACATATAAAATTTATATTGGATCCCCAGTCTTAGTCCGTAGGGTTCAATATTGATTTGGCCCACCCTTTGCAGCTTTAACAGCTTCAACTCTTCTGGGAAGGCTGTCCACAAGGTTTAGGAGTGTGTCTATGGGAATGTTTGACAATTCTTCCCGAAGCGCATTTGTGAGGTCAGGCATTGATGTGGACGAGAAGGCCTGGCTTGCAGTCTCCCCTCTAATTCATCCCAAAGGTGTTCTATCAGGTTGAGGTCAGGACTCCTCTCTAACTCAGTGGCGGCTGGTAGTATATTTTTTTTGGAGGGGGGGTGGTGGCAAACAATCCACCCGCCGCCAGCCCCGGTCAGTCGGGTTGGCCACAGGCACTCCCTCACCCGGTTGGTCGGTCCCAATCCCCACACTTACCCATTCTAGGTCGCAGGCAGCCAGTGTTTCCTCCGGTCGGTGGGCGGCGTCTCCTCCTTCTGGTGCTTCACGGTGGCTTCCCCTGTGTCTCCTCCCTCCTCTTCCTTGGCGGCCAATAGGATTGCTCCTCCTTTCAGCCAATCAGTACCTGCTTCCTGATTGGCCGGGAGGTGAATCAGGCAGACAATAGCGAATATTAATTTGCTATTGTCATACAACTGGGTGGGCTCAGGGCACAGTGCTCTGCGCCCCGAGCCCACCTTTTTTTGAAGCCTATTAGAGCCTCTGGTTCTAATCATGTGCTTAAAAAAAAGAAAAAAACCCTATTGGAAACCATGCTTCCGGCACCCCATATGTAGATTAGGGAGCCGGACGCATGGAGTAGGGGGGCAGCGCCCCTGCGCCCTGCATTACGGGCGGTCACTGCTCTAATTCATCTCAAAGGTGTTCTATCGGGTTGAGGTCAGGACTCTGTGTAGGCCAGTCAAGTTCCTCCATCCCAAACTCGCTCATCCATGTCTTTTATGGACCTTGCTTTGTGCACTGGTCCAAACCATTTGGTGAAGGGGGGATTATGGTGTGGGGTTGTTTTGCAGGGATTGGGCTTGGCCCCTTATTCCAGTGAAGGGAACTCTTAAGGCGTCAGAATACCAAGACATTTTGGACAATTTCATGCACCCAACTTTGTGGGCCCCTTTCTGTTCCAACATGACTGCGCACCAGTGCAAAAAGCAAGGTCCATAAAGACATGGATGAGCGAGTTTGGGGTGGAGGGACTTGACTGGCTCAACCCGATAGAACACCTTTAGGATAAATTAGAACGGAGACTGCGAGCCAGGCCTTCTCATCCAACATCAGTGCCTGACCTCACAAATGCGATTCTCGAAGAATGTTTAAACAGTCCCATAGACACTCCTAAACCTTGTGGACAGAGTTGAAGCTGCTATAGCTGCAAAGGGTGGGCCAACTCAATATTGAACCCTAGGGACTAAGACTGGGATGCCATTGAAGTTCATGTGTGTGTAAAGGCAGGCGTCCCAATACTTTTGGTAATTGGTGTATGTAAACATTTTGTTTTTGTCAAACTACATAGCCAGGTGTGCAGAAAATCAGGATCACATATATATGTGAAAGCTCCGCTCACCTGTGAACATAGGATGGCATAAGTCTGTCACTACAAGGAAACTGGACAACAACCTTGGATTTTGTCACGGGATCTTCTTTGTCTGAAACATAAAACAGGAAATGTTTTAAAATATATTTTTTAAATAAAACCTTTCAGTTCTCATTGCATTTCTTATTTTAGATCCAGTGACATCTATTTTGTCCCATTGGGGAGATTTGCTTTCACTTCCTGTCTTATAGATAGAACAGGAAGTGAGAGGAAATCCCTTCTTAGACAGTTGTCACCAGAAGTGTCCCCTTTGGAAGGTTTCCAATCTCTATTTTTTCTGGTGACAACTTATTATTTGTTACAAGTATTTATATGGTGCCAACAATTTACGCAGCACGTTACATACTGTAATTTACATCAGTCCCTGCTCTCAAAGAGCTTACAGTCTAAGGTCACTAACTCACATTATACATACACATACGAGGGCCAATTTAGATTGGGGCCAATTAACCTACCAGCATGTTTTTGGAGTGTGGGTGGAAACCGGAGTTCCTGGAGACAACCCACACCAGCAGAGGGAGAACATGCAAACTCCATGCAGATAATGTTCTTGTTGAGAATTGAACTGAGGACTCCAGTGTTAGACCAACATTACAAATCATGGGGCTCCATTCAGCCTACCTGACAGAACCAGGGCCTAAGTCTGCCATCACCAGCCCGCAGGCATGTAGCAGAGAAGGAGGCGCCGTGGAGAAATTTGGGTATGGCCACATTATACTAACAATGGGAAGGGTTTCAAATTTGTACAGAGTACAGGTGTCAGGTGTATAGAATGTACAAAATGCAGGTGACAGGAAAATGTAACGTACAGAGTGCAGGGGTCAGTGGTATGTAATGTTGACACTGTAGGTGTCAGGAGTGTGCACTGTACAGTGTGCAGGAGTCAGAGGTGGATAATGTACATAGCTTAATGGTCAGAGATGTTTATTGTACAGAGTGCAAGGGTCAGGAGTGGGCAATGTACAGAGTGTAGGGGTCAGGGGTTTGTAACATACAGAGTACAGGGGTCAGGAATGGGTAATGTACAGAGTGCTGGGGTCAGGAGTGGGTAATGTACAGAGTGCAGGGGTCAGGAGTGGGTAATGTACAGAGTGCAGGGGTCAGGAGTAGGTAACGTACAGAGTGCAGGGGTCAGATGTGGGTAATGTACAGAGTTCAGGGGTCAGGATTTGTAACATACAGAATGCAGGGGTCAGGAGTGGATAATTTACAGAGTGCAGTGGCTAGGAATTTGTAACATATGAAGTGCAGAGGTTTAGGAGTGGGTAATGTACAGAGTGCAGAGCTTCAGGAGTGGGTAATGTACAGAGTGAAGGGGTCAGGAGTGGGTAATGTACAGAATGCAGGGGTCAGGAGTGGGTAATGTACAGAATGCAGGGGTCAGGAGTGGGTAATGTACAGAGTGAAGGGGTCAGGAGTGGGTAATGTACAGAATGCAGGGGTCAGGAGTGGGTAATGTACAGAATGCAGGGGTCAGGAGTGGGCAATGTACAGAGTGCAGGGGTCAGGAGTTGGTAGTGTACAGAGTGCAGGGCTTCAGGAGTGGGTAATGTACAGAGTGCAGGTGCCAGGAATGGGCAATGTACAGAGGGCAGGGGTCAGGAGTGGGTAAAGTACAGAGTGCAGGGGTCCAGAGTGGGTAATTTACAGAGTGCGGGGGCTAGGAGTGGGTTAAGTACACAGGTAAAATACATAGTTCAGAGGTTAGGAATATGTATGATTTTTGGGTACAGGCAGAATAATCCTCTGTGCCATGATTCCGGCAAATAAATTAAATCGCGGCATGGAGAATTTCTCCCCTGGCCCCCTGCTGAACAAATGGGACCTGTGGACACTTTTTTTTTAATTTCTGCAGACTGCAAAATTACTCTGTGGTGCCCTGAACAAAGCCGTCCCTTCGCTGCCACTGGCCCCCCTGCTGAAATGGTGGGGCCCATCCTTAGTACAGAAAGAATAGCTCTACCCCCCCTATCAGCAACCCTGGTTGTAAGGGGTGCTAAACACCAAGAGGCATATTTATAAAAAAAAAATTGCATTGAATAAAAATGAAAGATACCATATTTGGCCACTAAATGGTGCTAAGTATTATAGGAAATTGGTATGATACTCAGAACCATCTAGTGGCCAAAATTCAGTATTGTCCATATTAAATCCATAAAAAAACATGTGACCAGCACAAGATATAGCCTAATAACATTGTTTTTTTTTTGTGCCACATTTGCACAGAACGAATGTACATGGACTTTCACTGGAGGAATTGCTGTGCACACTTTTTAACCTTCACTTTCTATCCCAGTGAAGACAGAGTACATCTTCCACCCATCTACCAGAATAGACCCCCCCCCCCCCCTAGTCTGTAGCACTTATCGGGGACATACCTGCCTGCAGAGGGGGAATTTTGATCACATTATAAGCGATGGCGAAATGCTTCCCAAAACAATTGCCGATGTTGTAGACCGTGCCGTCATTCTCGATGTGCGGATGTGCCGTCACCCCGTTGATGGAGATGTAGTTGCAGAGATCTACCTGAAAGTCAGACAGGAAGCGACAAGGTTATCAATGACTAATCGCAGTGACTCACGCTGCAGAATCCGCCCGTGATTCAATGACATTTCCAGAGCCATCCGCATATGTTTCCTTCTTCCATCATAAAACGGTCGTTTAAATTCGCAGTCACGCTCCAGTTCACATTACTTTCCTAATTAGTGTGCAAACAAATAGCCCATAATTCTGGAAAAGGTTAAAATGAGTAATGACAAGGCTTAAAGGGGACGTGGGGGTCTCTTCAATGAGTCTTTCAGATATATGGTAAATGAACCCTGTCACGTGACTTGTAAAGCAATGGCTACCCTGTTAAAGCTACCCTTGGGCTGTGGTCTGAAACCTAAAGTTGGCTGTCATTGCTGAGCCATTGAGCTGCTGGCAGGAGGTTCCCCATCTCCGGCCTGGGCAGGGATGCTTGTGACATCATTAACCCAATGACATTGGCCCAATAGGGTCATGTGGCCATCATGGATCAAGGGTGTCATGAACATCCCCACCTGTACAAGGGGGACAGTGAGCTGCAGGTGGGAGATTCCCTGACCCCAGTACAGGCAGGGATGCTTATGACATCATTAACCTAATATGAGCACATGGCCGTGTTAGGTCAATGATGTCATGAGCATCTGAGCATCTCCATCCATGCAGAGCTGTGGGCAGGAGGTTCCCCATCCCCGTCCTGGGCAGGGCTGCTCGTGACATCATTGACCCAATGACACTGGCCCAATAGGGTCACGTGGCCATCATAGATCAAGGATGTCATGAGCATCCCCACCCGTACAAGGGTGCCAGTGAGCTGCAGGCGGGAGATTCCCTGACCCCAGTACAGGCAGGGATGCTTATGACATCATTGATCTAATATGAGCACATGGCCGTGTTAGGTCAATGATGTCATGAGCATCTGAGCATCTCCATCCATGCAGAGCTGTGGGCAGGAGGTTCCCCATCCCAATGCCTGGCCTGGGCAGGGTTGCTCGTGACTTCATTGACCCAATGACATTGGCCCAGGTAACTTCCTGTCTGAACCCAAAAGTTAGCTTTTATTACTAGGCCAATAGGGATAAAACTTTTTTTGCAGAAGGGAGTTTAACAAGACACGTGGCCACTCATTAAAATTAGAAGAAAAGAGGTTTAACCTTAAACTACGTAGAGGGTTCTTTATTGTAAGAGCGGCAAGGATGTGGAATTCCCTTCCACAGGCGGTGGTCTCAGCGGGAGGCATTGATAGTTTCAAAAAACTATTAGATAAGCACCTGAATGACCACAACATACAGGGATATACAATGTAATACTGACATATAATCACACACATAGGTTGGACTTGATGGACTTGTGTCTTTTTTCGACCTCACCTACTATGTAACTATGTAGCTGTGAGCGGGAGATTCTCTGACCCCAGTACAGGCAGGGATGCTCATGACATCACTGACCTAATATGACCACATGACCATATTAGGTCAATGATGTCATAAGCATCCCCACCTGTGCAGGGAATCTCATGCCTGCAGCTCATTGGTTCAGCTAACTTCAGGTCCAAACCCATAGTTTGCTAGGCCAATGAACTGCTGGAAGGAGATTTGCCGTCCTTCTGAAGGGCGGGGATGCTGGTGACATCACTGTCGCAATATGGCCACATGGCAATAACACTTCCAGTCCAAGCCCAAATGTTAGCTGTCACTGCAGGACCAATGAGCTGTGGGAGGGAGATTCCCCGCCTTTCTTCAGGATCGAGGATGCTCATGACATCATTGACCTAATATGGGCACATCGCTAAATTAGGTAATATTAGGTGATTTATGTCACATGAAAGCCCTGCCCACTCAGGGGGGCAGGAAGCCCCCCCCCCTGGCAGCTCATTGGCCCAGCTAACTTCTGGTCCAAACCCAAACGTTATCATTGCAGGGCCAATGAGCTGCAGGAGGGAGATTCCCTGCTCCTCTGCAGGGGTGGGGATGCTCATGCTATGGCCATATGAAGGTCAGTGACAACGGGTGAGAGATTCCCTGCCCCCCTACATGACATTGACCTACTATGGCCACGTGCCCATATTAGGTCAATAATGTTGTGTATCCCCACCTCTACGTGTACATCAGCTCCAGGGCGGAGAATCTCCCAGCTTATTACACACTGCTTCCACACTGCTGTAGGTATTCTACACTTCCCCTGCTGCACACTTTGGGTCCTGTAACAGAAGAGACCTTTTGCAAGCTTTTCTGTGGCCTGTGTGTTGACATGGTGCCACTTCACTTATCTCCAGCCGTTGCAGGTATTCAACCCCTTAGGTGTGTTGGATACCTGCACCCCCCTGCTGCATGCTGTGGTTCCTCCCACCGGCTCGTACTCCGTGTAGTAATGTAGCAGCTGGCAGAAGGAACCACAGCATGCAGCAGGGGGGAGCAGATATGCAACATACCCAAAAAGTCAAATACTGTACCTACAGCGGCTGGAGACCAGCAAAGCGTCAGAATTTCAACACAAGAGCCGCACAAAATGTTAGCATAGTTCTCTTCTTTTACAGGGTGGCCATCAGTGGTGGCCGCTCCCAATCCATGTGCCCGGCCCCTAATTTACATGCAGGGCGCCAGACGCATGGATTTCAATAGGGTTTTTTTTTTTTTTTTTTAGGAAGCACATGGTTAGAGCTAATGTCTTCCTGTTTCTCAGCCAACCAGGAAGCGGTTCCAGAGACCCGACTGGCTGGGAGTCCTAAGACCCCATAGGCCGGATTCCAGGACTCCCGATTGGCCGGGAGGAGACCGCCGGGACTCAGGGAGTGAGACGCAGGAATAAAGCTAAGTGTGGGGCTAGTGGGCGACGAGCGAGCAAAGCGGCGATCGACGGGGGGTGGGCAGCAGTGAGTGATCTAGTGACGGGGGGGTGTATGATTGGTCGGGTGGGAGGGGGGTTTGGTGGTGGTCGGATGGATGGCTGGCTGGAGGTGGCTGGCTGACTGGCTGGCTGGGCCCCCTCCCCCAAAACATTTGAGCACCAGCTGCCACTGGTGGCCTTGTGTCCAATGAGCCAATGAGTTCAGCTTGGCATATAAACCTTAGCAATGCATGATCATGTTTTAAAAGCATTTTTCTATGTATAGTTTTTAATGATAAAAAAAAAATTCTGCAAATGTCTCGGCAACATTCACACATCCATCATGGAAAATCCCTAAAATTGTGTCTAATATGTTTGAAATGTAATTTCCTATTTAAAGCCGAGTTCCACCCAAAAATGGAACTTCTGCTTTAAGTGATGGTGACCCCCTTACATGGTACATTTGGCATGTCATTTTTTTGGGGTGGGGGGGGGGTGGATACCCAGTTTTTGAGGGCACCCAGCTCCCACTTCCTCCCTGGGCTCCGCGGCACCGGAAGGAAGTTCACCTCTCCCCCTCCCTTCCTGCAATCTTCTGGGACACGTCACAGGTCCCAGAAGATTGCCCGACCATTGCACAGTGCTTGCCCGGCTGTGAAGCCACAGCTGGGCGCCCACAGTTAGAATGTCGTCACCTCAGAGAGGAGGGGGGAGAGGAGTGAGGCTTTGTGAGCCCGCAACGCTGGACCCTGGGACAGGTCAGTGTCTGATTATTAAAAGTCAGCAGCTACACTTTTTGTAGCTGCTGACTTTTAAATGGGTAGAACTCCGCTTTTAGCTCCTATGACCATCATCATCATCATCTCCATCTAGTTACCATGTGTTCCTGAGTTCAATTTCTGCAAAATACACCATTATGGCCACTAGATGGAGCTGTCAATCATATGAAAAAAAAGTAGAAAATGACATTTCACACGTTATAGAAATTACGGGGATTTACAGATCTGTGAATTTTTTTTACAAATAGACCTCCCACATCTTGGATGTTGATTGATCACATGGGAATAATGCTTCGATATGAGCTTTGGTAATCTAAATTGGACAAAGTATGGGGATGTTGGCTGGCCACACCAGGCTTTGCTCCAGTCGATTTACTTTCGGACAGAATACTATTGTAACTTCAAGGTGTGTATGGACGTAATACTTTGTACTATGGGGAGGTGGTGCTGGTGAGGGTTGCCCTATAGAGTAAATCTGAATCATAATTTGAGCACAGGGTGGGTAGTGGGTGCTGACAGCGCAATTTTGTGTATATTTGTACTTTGATGCACTTCGCAGTTATCGGTGTACAATTTTGAGACATGCTTACAATTTTTCTTGTGAACCGACTCGGATCGTGGTTTAAATATATATGGACCTCTATATACATATATATAGACCTCTATAAGTCAGCTATCAGCAGTTAAAAAGGTGACAGTGAATGAGGCTCAGTAAAATGCAGAGCTCCCTCAACTGGCTAATCTACAAATCTCTTCATTTATTATAATAACAAAAATATGGACCACTTTAACCACTTCAGCTCTTAAAATGATACTAAAATCTCCTTTTTTTTTTTTGTTTACAAATAGCAAACATGTTATATTTACCTCCTCTGTGCATTTGGTTTTGCACAGAGCAGCCCAGATCCTCCTCTTCTGGGGTCCTGGGTCTCGGCTTCTGGCACCTTCCTCCTGCCACCACAGCAGGCAGCTTGCTATAGGGGGCACCCAAGCCGCTGCTCTGTGTGTCCATTCAGACACCGCCCCGCCGCCTCTCTCTCTTTGGTTCACTGACTTTGATTAACAGTAGCGGGTGCCAATGGCGTCCGCTGCTGTGTCTCAACCTATCAGGAGGGAGATTCCCGGATAGCCGAGTCTCTCGTGCAACATTGCTGGATTGAGATGGGGCTCAGGTAAGTCGGGGGAGAGGGGGGGAGTGCTGCACACAAAAGGCTTTTTATCTTAATGTATAGAATGCATTAAGATAAAAAAACCTTCTTCCTTTAGAACCACTTTAAACCTGTACACCTGTTATGGATCAGTGCAATTTTTACATTTCAACTATAAGCCTTTTTATTTGGTGATAACTGTCATCACTTTAGATAACAAAGTAATACATGTAACATTTTTCTTTCTTTTTTTTTTTGAGGCTCTCTTTTGGCAGTATTGTTTTGCAAAAACGTATTTATTTTCCATGTTATCTATTTTTTTAAGTAGTTATACTGTAAACAAAATTATACATTATATTCTATAATTTACTGTATCCCATTTGACGTGACAAGGTTTCTGGTACAAAGCATTTAAATGTTATTTTCCTATGAATAAAGAAATTTTTCCCCATTTTGCTGTTATTTGACATTGGTAAAAGAACACACAAAAAAAGGGAAAAAATAAACAGAAAAAAAAAAAAAACACCAACAAAATAATAGCTAAGGGGGGAATGTCAGGAAGGAATTCATAAATAGACCTCTATAAGACCGCTATCAGCTGTTAAAAAGGGCATTTAAATGCAGAGCTCCCTCTACTGGCTAATCTACAGATATCTTCATTTATTACAATAACATAAATATGGAAGAACAACCACTTTAACCACTTCAGCTCTTAAACCTGTACACACTCATTATGGATCAGTGCAATTTTTAAATTTTAACTATAGGTCTTTTTAGTTGGTGATAACTGTCCTTACTTAAGAAAACAAAGTAATACATATGATTTTTTTTTGTTGGGGGGGGGGGCTAGGCTTCCTTTTGGCAGCATTGTTTTGCAAAAACTATTTTATTTTCTATGTTTGGCATCTTTTTCCCCGGGCGCTGGATGGCCCAGCACTCATAGTAATTGCCAGTAATAGCAGCAGGGGAAAGCGGCATAAGAGACGCATCATAAGAACTTTGCTAGGATTTTTAGGACATATCTCTTATGTTCAAAATTATAAAATTGTTAAAGAGTTTAAAAAATGAAAAATAATAGATTTTTTTTTTTTTTTTGCATAGAGTAGGTTATTATTGTTTTCATCTGTGTTCCGTTTGGGAGATTTTCCTTTCTGTCTGGTAGACATAGCAGGAATTGAGATGAAATCTCTACAAAATGAGTGAAACCCCCTCTTGGACACGTGTCATTACAGCAGGACAGTTGTCTATTCTTGTTCTGTTGTCAACTCAGAATTTTGGATTTTGCCTTACTTTCAGCTCATGTTACAATGGCCATTGAGGCAAACAGAAAGGGTGTGATGGTCAGATGTTCACAGGCTTTTGGCCATATTGTGTATGTAAACTAAAGGGTATATACACTGTATATAAATATGTATTTTTATGAAAGTACCTTTTTAATGGTCTCTAGCGTTTCTGGATCCACCTTTGTGATGTAATTGGTTTCTGTGCAGGCATAAAAGTCCTCGCCCACGGGGTAGATGTTGACCAGGGCATTGTCCGTCACCTCTAGCCCTTTAAAGTAAGAGAAAAACCTGCAAGACAACATCAGAGTCACTCGCTGTCCACAGGAGGCAATCCATTTTTTATTTTGTCCCTGGTTTGCACTAAATAGTCAATATTGAATTAAATATTATATATACAAAAATAATATAACATTAAAATAAAATAGAATATAAAATTGAATAGCCAATAATTTGACGTCATTTATCCCACTCACCTGGAAAAGATGTTTTTGCAGGGATCAGGGTAAGCAAACGTTCCAAACTCTGTGATGACAATTCTTTTCTCAGTCATGGCCCTGACATATGCATCAGTCTTTATAAATCTGCAAAATAACATTAAAGAAATATTGAAGCATATATATTATTTAAAGTAGAACTAAAAGGCAATGTTTTCATTTTGGATAGAGTAAGGGATACCCTTACCCTGATAACCTTGTTGAAGTTACGTGACGGTGTGACAAAACGCCTCGGGGTGGAGCTTGTGATGTCATCTCTCAAACCCAGAAGTGGGTCTGTGACTTTCCATAACGGAATGCCTATCAACTAACTTTAAGGGGGCAATACTATATATAAATACACATACACACAATATATATATATATATATATTTTATATATATATATATATTTTTACATACATATATATATATATATATATATATATATATATATATATATATACATACATACACACACTACATATATATATATATATATATATATATATATATATATATATAATTTTTTTTTTTTACAGAATAGCTGTATATATTTTAATTGGTCATACTGCAGTGTATGGTTTTAACGTGCACTAATACACGTGAGTGCGTATTCATTATTTATAATTAGCGGGAAAGCATGATGATGTCTTTTATTTTTTTGAGTTGAGGAGCTCATCATTTGGAAAAAAAGGTATAATCACTTCTGATGTACCAGGCTGAAGGATTTATCCAGGGAGCGGATTTCTGGTGGTAAATCCGGGAATATCCCAAGGAGATGCTGGATGCGCCTTAAAGGGCAAGGTGCATTACGACTTATTTTATATATGTAGGTCAACATCTTCAGTTGAGCGCACAGAGTGAAAGGTGGTGGAGCTCTCTTAGAACATTATGGATAAAAAGTGTACGGGCACATAGGTGGAAAATCATTTAATTACACGGTTAAGGAAAAAAGGACAATACCCTATTGATAGCATAATACACTAATAAAAAATAAATATACAAAATAAATACTATGAATAAATAAATACTAAAATATAATAAAATATAAATATGAAAAAAACTATCAATAAATAAATATATGCATACTAAAAAATGAATACACAAAATACATACTATAAATAAATCAATCAAAATGAATAAAATATAATATAAAATAAAATATAGATATAAAAATACATATAATTAAAATATAAAAAATAACTAAATATGAAATTTTGTATCGAATTTATGTGTTAGTACAAAATAATATTTTTTTTTGAGGTTGCACTGCAATTCACAGTATATATATTAGAGGGTTATAACTGTAAGGGAACGTAGCCACCCTTACTCATGTGCCTGGCACTATAGCCCACTATGAATGATGCTCCCTGCGCCAACATGCACAGGTGGTTCAGAACCCCAAGAATTCCTTACTCCTCAGCTCCCCCTCTAGGAATTGATTGTGAAATGAATTTTTGTGACAATTACAGTCAGCCCCTCCCCTAACAGGAAGTTTGGGGAAGCAGCACTGGGAGAAAAGTAGCAAACAACTTTTATGAAGACAAATAGTAAGTGACTGGAGGCATCAATAAACATTGTGGTATACAGTATGTTTGTTTAAGACATTAATGTAGAAAAAATTAAGATGGTTTAATGCTACTTTAAATTTACCATTGGAAGGGTTGTGTTATATCTGTTCAACAAGTGCAAAACACATCCTGTTGATCCTGCATTCCGCTGCTGTCCTGTGCACTCCGCATTGTTATTACAAACAATGACCAGCCCTGTCCAGTTCTCCTTGATAAATTCACAAAGTGGATTCATATCCTTTTTATTTTTTGGCTACTGAGAAATATAAGAGTAACTTCACTCATTAAAATGCAAATTAATTTATAACTTTTTTTAAATGCATTTTCTGGATATTTTTGTTGTTATTCTGTCTCTCACTGTTAAAATAAACCGACCATTAAAATTATAGACCGATCATCTCTTTTGTCAGTGGGCGAACGTACAAAATCAATAGGGGATCGAATACTTTTTTCCCCTCACTGTAGGATAACATTCTGGGGGAGTTTACTGGCTGCTATGCTGTAAAAACGTCCAGTGTCCAGGAGGCCTCAACTAGCTGCTGCACTTGCTGGGTTCTAATGAGGAAAGTGGCAGGGTCTGTATCCCTTTAGATCGGACTATCTCACCAAAAATGAAATTTCTGTTGCAGGGGATGCCCAAAATCTGACTTGGATCTTAGTGCAGACTTCTGAGAAAATCAGTAAGCCAATCACACAAGCAGGAAATGGCATTTACGGGGGGAGTTCTGTATACCATCTGTGTACAGAACGCATCCAAGTAGCCATATTGCATCTTACAGAAAATTACAGCGGCTGCAGATTGAAAGGGAAAGGACATTTTTAACCGCTTGCCGACCAGCTCACGCCGATATACGTCGACAGAAGGGCACGTACAGGCATATTAACGATGCCCTTTAAGAAGTGGCTTGCGGGCGCGCGCGTGCTGCCGCAAGCTCCGTGAGTGTGATCCCGGGGGATAACCGCGATCGTCTCACAGAGAGGAAGTACAGGGAAATGTTGATATAAACAAGCATTTCCCCATTCTTCCTAGTGACAGGACACGGATCACAGCTCCCTGTAATCGGGAGCCGTGATCAGTCGTGTCACACGTAGCCCATCCCCCCTACAGTTAGAATCACTCCCTAGGACACACTTAACCCCTACAGCGCCCCCTAATGGTTAAACCCTTCACTGCCAGTAACATTTACACAGTAATCAGTGTATTTTTAATCGCACTGATCGCTGTATAAATGTGAATGGTCCCAAAATAGCTCCAAAACTGTCTGACGTTTCTGCCATAATGTCGCAGTCATGATAAAAATCGCTAATCGCCGCCATTACTAGTAAAAAAAAAAAAATATTAATAAAAATGCCATAAAACTATCCCCTATTTTGTAGACGCTATAACTTTTGCGTAAACCAATCAATAAATGCTTATTGCGATTTTTTTTTACCAAAAATATGTAGAAGAATACGAGGGAACTGAGGAAAAAATGTTTTTCTATATATTTTTTGGGGATATTTATTATAGCAAAAAGTAAAAAAATAATGCGTTTTTTTTTCAAAATTGTCGCTATTTTTTTGTTTATAGCGCAAAAAATAAAAACCACAAAGGTGATAAAATACCACCAAAAGAAAACTCTATTTGTGGGGTAAAAAGGACGTCAATTTTATTTGGGAGCCACATCGCACGACCGCGCAATTGTCATTTAAAGCGACGCAGCGCCAAATCGCAAAAAGCACTCTGGTCTTTTGCCAGCCAAATGGTCCGGGGCTGAAGTGGTTAATAAAATTAAATTACAATATGACTTGTGTAGCAATTGTATATGCTATATTATTTTTTTTATTTGCTATTTTTTCCCCATGAAAGCGGAGTCACCCTTTATAAAAAATGTTTTTTATGTCCGCTTTAAAAGTCGAAGAGCTACCATGGAGGCAAAGGTCTATATTTCAGGTCATAAGATCAAGCTGCAGCATTGTACCAGCCAAAAAGGAGAATCAAAAAACGTGGAAGCTTTTATTCCATTTTACAGATTGCACAAAACTCTAATTTTATTTTTCACAGCTGGGTTTGTGGAAATCTGGCGGCAAAAGAATCTTTTTTTCATTGCAGCGGTGACTTTTTCAGAATCAAAGATGGTCAGGTTCAGCAATGAACTAAAATGACAGGAAATGTAGAGCATGGGGGGCACCCAGGGCAGGCTGTACTCAGAGATAGGATGAAGCCGGCAATTATACAGCAAAGGATTCTGGGTAAAGCAAAGCAAAAGCGATACAATGACACGTGAGTGATGGCCGGCACAAAGCGGGTCAGCCGGCTGCTCTGCTTTGTAGAACTTTCAGATGAAGCTGACCGTGAAAATTATTATGGGCTGCAAAAATAACATCATTACATAGTTAGTCAGGTTGAAAAAAGACAAGTCCATCTAATTCAACCATAAAAATAAATAAATATCAAATAATATCAAACAATCACATATACCCAACCATATACCCACAGTTGATCCAGAGGAAGGCGAAAAACCCCAGCAAAGCATGATCCAATTTGCTACAGCAGGGGAAAAAATTCCTTCCTGACCCCCCAAGAGGCAATCAGATTTTCCCTGGATCAACTTTACCTATAAATGTTCGTACCCAGTTATATTCTTTAAATTTAGGAAAGAATCCAGGCCTTTCTTAAAGCAATCTACTGAGCTGGCCAGAACCACCTCTGGAGGGAGTCCATTCCACATTTTCACAGCTCTTAAAGAAACCTTTCCATATTTGGAGATGAAATCTCTATTCTTCTAGACGTAAAGAGTGCCCCCTTGTCCTCTGTGTTGACCGCAAAGTGAATAACTCAACACCAAGTTCACTATATGGACCCCTTATGTATTTGAACATGTTGATCATATCCCCCTTAATCTCCTCTTCTCAAGAGAGAATAAATTCAGTTCCTCTAATCTTTCCTCATAGCTGAGCTCCTCCATGCCTCTTATCAGTTTGGTTGCCCTTCTCTGCACTTTCTCCAGTTCCCCGATATCCTTTTTGAGAACTGGTGTCCAAAACTGAACTGCATATTTCAGATGAGGTCTTACTAATGATTTGTAGAGGGGCAAAATGATATTTCTCTCTCTGGAGTCCATACCTCTCTTATACAAGAAAGGACCTTGCTCGCTTTGGAAACCGCAGCTTGGCGTTGCATGCTATTATTGAGCTTATGATCTACCAAAACCCCCAGATCCTTCTCCACCACGGATTCCTCCAGTTGTACTCCCCCTAGTATGTATGATGAATGAATATTCTTAGCCCCCAAGTGCATAACTTTACATTTATCAACATTAAATCTCATTTGCCACTTAGTTGCCCAATTAGTGCATTGAGATCGGCTTGTAAATTGGAGACATCCTGTAAGGACATTATTCCACTGCATAGCTTGGTGTCATCTGCAAAGACTGAAATGGTACTTTAATTCCCGGACACTATATCATTTATAAAGATAATAAAAAGTAAGGGTCCCAGCACTGAACCTTGGGGTACACCACTGATAACCTTAGACCATTCAGAGTAAGAATCACTAACAACTACTCCCTGAATTCTGTCTTGTAGCCAGTTTTCTATCCATTTACAAACTGATCTTTCCAAGTCTGTAGACTTTACCTTACACATGAGCCGTGTGTGGGGAACTGTGTCAAACGCTTTTGCAAAATCCAAGTATACCACGTCCACAGCCACCCCTCTGTCCAAGGTTTTACTTACCTCCTCATAAAAAGAAATCAGGTTTGTTTGACAACTTCTGTCTTCCATGAATCCATGCTGTCTGTTGCTTAAAATTTTTTTTTCCAGCAAGAACTCATCTATGTGGTCTTTTATTAAACTCTCCAGTATCTTCCCAACTATAGAAGTTAAACTAACAGGTCTATAGTTACTTGGTAAAGACTTTGTTCCCTTTTTAAATATAGGTACCACATTGGCCCTAAGCCATTCCAGTGGTACTATTCCAGTCATTAAGGAGTCCCTAAAAGTTAGAAACAATGGCCTTGAAATGACAGCGCTCAATTATTTTAGCATCCGTGGGTGGATACCATCTGGTCCAGGTGCTTTATGCATGCTCAGACCTAACCTTTTTACTATTAATATATTTGAAAAATTTTTTGGGGTTTGTCCTACTATCTTTTGCAATCTGTCATTCGTTTTGAATTTTTGCGTCCTTGCTTTCCTTTTTACATATTCTGTTATATTCTTTGTTACATTTAAACATTTAAACCTCAGATCACTGTCCCCCCTGCACATCTGCCCCCCCCAATGTCCCCCCTTTTCTCATCTGCCCCACCACTGTAATCCCCTGCACATCTGCCCCACCACTGTACCCCCCCTGCACATCTGCCCCACCTCTGTACTTCCCTGCACATCTGCCCCACCACTGTAACCCCCCGCACATCTGCCTCACCACTGTAACCCCCTGCACATCTGCCCCACCACTGCAACCCCCTGCCCATCTGCCCCACCTCTGTACCTCCCTGCATATCTGCCCCACCACTGTAACCCCCTGCACATCTGCCTCACCACTGTAACCCCCTGCAAATCTGCCCCACCACTGTACTACCCTGCACATCTGCCCCACCTCTGTACCTCCTGCACATCTGCCCCACCACTGTACTACCCTGCACATCTGCCCCACCTCTGTACCCCCTGCTCATCTGTCCCATCACTGTAACCCCCTGCACATCTGCCCCACCTCTGTACTACCCTGCACATCTGCCTCACCTCTGTACCCTCCTGCTCATCTGCCCCACCACTGTAACCCCCTGCACATCTGCACCACCACTGTAACCCCCCCTGCACATCTGCCCCACCACTGTAATACCCTGCACATCTGCCCCACCACTGTAAATAAGTGCACTTCTCTAGTAAAAGGCGCAATGCGCTTTCCTCGCATTATTGTTCAAAACTTTTCCTTTAGTGGTCCTGTTAGGGTGATCTCCCTTGTGTCACCAGAACAGAACAGGAAGTGAAACAATCATCCTAACGGGGACACAGAGAGCAATAAAAACCTGGCAGAAATTCTAAGACCGTCCCATAAGCACTTACCAGGGGTGATCAGAAGTGTAGACAATCCCTGAACATTCCGTTTACAACTGAACCCCAGGCACAAAACATTCATTTACATTTATTCCCCTAAAAGTCAAAAAGGATATAAATCCAGTGTGTGTCCAAAAATTACCTTTGCAACCCCAGACTTATCGTATAAAAATAGCAGTGACATCATCACTGTCCTGTACAGAGAGCAGAGCTGTAGGAGGGGACCAGCAGGCTCCACCCACTACAGGCTGCCTTAAGAAAACTACAGGAGGGGGCGGAGACAAGACCAGTCACCCTGCACAAGGAGAGAGAGCAGCAGTGAGCGGTCTTTATTACAGGAAGGGAAAGTCTCAGACTGGATTACTGCACAGATCTGGAAGAAATACACAAAGTACACCGAGATTCAATAAGAATACACATGACTCCTGTATTCAGCAGTGGCGGTGCGTCCATTAAGGGCACAAGGGAGCCGCCCCCTCTCTCCAGCCACCCCCTCTATGTATTTAGGCGTCCGGCCCCTTTTACAGCAGCAGGGGTGCTTTTTTGAAGTACCTGATTAGAGCCAGTGGCTCTAATAGGCTTCAAAATAGGGTGGACTTGTGGCGCAGAGCATTGCGCTTAGAGTCCACCCAGATGTGTTAGAAAAGCAAATGAATATTCGCTTTTCTAACACTGAACCGCCTCTCAGCCAATTAAGAGGCGTGGGTCTGTTTTACCCATCCCCTTTTGGCCGCCTAACAGAAGGCAAGAAGAGACGCGCGGAGGACACAGGAGCCGCCCACTGACCCGCGCTACCCATCCCACAGCTCACCGCCGTCACCCACTGCCTGACCCGCCACCACGATGGGGTAAGTTCTGGGCAGACAGCGAGTGGGCAGGTGTCACAGTTGGCTGCATATGATGGGCACAGAGGCTGTATATGATGGGCACAGTGGCTGCATTAGCTTGGCACAGTTGGCTGCATATGATGGGCACAGTTGACTGCATATGATGGGCACAGTGGCTGCATTTGCTGGGCAAAGTTGGCTACATATGATGGGCAAAGTTGGCTGCATATGATGGGAACAGTTGGCTGCATATGATGGGCACAGTTGGCTGCATATGATGGGCACAGTTGGCTGCATATGATGGGCACAGTGGCTGCATTTGCTGGGCAAAGTTGGCTACATATGATGGGCAAAGTTGGCTGCATATGATGGGAACAGTTGGCTGCATATGATGGGCACAGTTGGCTGCATATGATGGGCACAGTGGCTGCATATGATGTTTTTTGTTTCAGTATTTTTCAGTTCATTTTCGCCCCCCAAAAATTTTGAGCACCAGCCGCCACTGGTATTCAGACAATATTGGCTTATCCCGCTTTAATAAATTTTTGAAGCAGAGATGGGGAAAAGTGAGGGGACAATTCCAAATATAGCTGAGAGCATGACAATGCCAAGGAGATATAAGATATCTTCCAATACCTTCCCCATGACCAGTCAGTATGGACATCTGGAGAAGCTGCAGAGCGCCCATAAGACAGAATTGGGGACATTTACTAAAACCGAAGCACTCAGAATATGGTGCAGCTGTGCAAAGTAACCAATCAGCTTCTAATTTCAGCTTATTCAGTTAAGCTTTGACAATAAAACCTAGAAGCTGATTGGTTACTATGTAGAGCTGCACCAGATTCTGTCTGCAACAGTTTTAGTAAATCTCCCACGATGTCTACAATCATACTTACTGTGATAGGTGCACACTTACCGCCGATGGTATGTCACATGACCGTCTTTAACCTCAAACTTGTGGAGGAGAGCCTGACCATCGAACAAATGATAAAACTGCTCAGAGCCAACTTCAAACAGGCCGGGACCACATCGCAGGAGACTGCCGGACAGCCAAGGGGGGAGACGGCCTGTGGAGTATATAAACTGTATAGGTATGGAGAGATCGATAGATACCAATAGATAGATAGAGAAATAGACAAAGTGTAACTAAAAGCGGTTTTGGATACAGTGCAGAGGGATTAGAACCCCAGTCAGGTTTTTATTTCTGTTTTTGTCCCCATTAGGGGGATTCACCCTCTCTATTTATCCTGTTTTTCGTCATAATTGAAAGTGAAAGTAAAAGAAAATCCCAAATTTATATTTGACGCGAGAACAGTAATAGAGGGGAAATCTTCCAATGGGGACACCTCACTTTGGATGGATTTCCTCTCACTTCCTGCTTTGGATTTGGGACAGGAAGTGAAGGAAAAATATCTCCACAATGTCACACAGATGCCAAAAATAACTTATAGAGGCTATAACCCTCCCTTACTCTATCCAAAAAAAAAAAAAAAAGGTTTTGCTTTTATTACACTAATAAATAGATTGATTGCATAGAGATAGATCAATAGATAAATAAATCAATAGATACTGTATATATGGAGAGATATATAGTGTACAGCAGTGGTTCTCAACCTTGTCCTCAAGTACCCCCAACAGGCCATGTTTTGGAAATTTCTCTTAAAATAGCTGTTCAAAATACCAAGCCACTGACTCTGATTTAAAGCACTTATGCAAGATAAAGGAAAACCTGAAAACATGGCGCCAATTGCCTTCAGAAGTCACCTAATTATTAAATAGAGTCCACCTGTGTGTAATTTAATCTCAGCATAAATACAGCTGTTCTGTGGAGGCCCCAGAGGTTTGTTAGAGAACCATGGTGAACAAACAGCATCATGAAGGCCAAGGAACACATCGGACAGGTCAGGGATAAAGTTGTGGAGTAGTTTAAAGCAGGGTTAGGTTATAAAAAAAATATCCCAAGCTTTGAACATCTCACGGAGCTCTGTTCAATCCATCATCTTAAAATGGAAAGAGTATGGCACAACTGCAAACCCACCAAGACATGGCCGTCCACCTAAACTGACAGGCCGGGCAAGGAGAGCATTCATCAGAGAAGCAGCCAAGAGGTCCATGGTAACTCTGGAGGAGCTGCAGAGATCCACAGCTCAGGTGGGAGAATCTGTCCACAGGACAACTATTAGTTGTGTTCTCCACAAATCTGGCCTTTATGGAGGAGTGACAAGAAGAAAGACATTGTTGAAAGAAAGCCATGAGAAGTCATGTTTGCAGTTTGCGAGAAGCCATGTGGGGGACACAACAAACATGTGGAAGAAGGTGCTCTGGTCAGATGAGACCAAAATTGAACTTTTTGGCCTAAAAGCAAAACGCAATATGTGGCAGAAAACTAACACTGCACATCACCCTGAACACACCATCCCCACCGTGAAACATGGTGGTGGCATCATCATGTGGTGGGGATGCTTTTCTTCAGCAGGGACAGGGAAGCTGGTCAGAGTTGATGGAAAGATGGATGGAGCCAAATACAGGACAATCTTAGAAGAAAACCTGTTAGAGTCTGCAAAAAACTTGAGACTGGGGTGGAGGTTCACCTTCCAGCAGGACAACGACCCTAAACATACAGCCAGAGCTACAATGGAATGGTTTAGATCAAAGCATATTCATGTGTTAGAATGGCCTAGTCAAAGTCCAGACCTAAATCCAATTGAGAATCTGTGGCAAGACTTGAAAATTGCTGTTCACAGACGCTCTCCATCCAATCTGACAGAGCTTGAACTATTTTGCAAAGAAGAATGGGCAAAAATGTCCCTCTCTAGATGTGCAAAGCTGGTAGAGACATCCCCAAAAAGACTTGCAGCTGTAATTGCAGTGAAAGGAGGTTCTACAAAGTATTGACTCAGGGGGGCTGAATACAAATGCCCCCCACACTTTTCACATATTTATTTGTAAAAAATTTTGAAAACCATTTATCATTTTCCTTCCACTTCACAATTATGTCTCACTTTGTGTTGGTCTATCACATAAAATACCAATAAAATATATTTACGTTTTTGGTTGTAACATGACAAAATGTGGAAAATTTCAAGGGGTGTGAATACTTTTCCAAGGCAACAGATACGGATAGATAGATAGATAGATAGATAGATAGATAGATAGATAGATAGATAGACAGGGGCGTTGCTAGGGTGTGGCTTTTGGGGCTATAGCCCCGAATCTGAGGCCAATAGCCCCGAGTCTCTGCAGGGGTCCCCAAGGGGAGGAGAGGCTCTCTGGGGACCCTTATGTAAGTGGGGGGGCTCTCTGGGGACCCTGATGTAAGGGAGAGGCTATCTGGGGACCCTGATTTTAAGGCCTAGGCTCTCTAGGGACCCAGATTTAAGGAGGAGGCTCTCTGGGGACCCTAATGTAAGGGGGCCTCTCTGGGAACCCTGATGCAAGTGGGGGGGGGGCCCTGTGGGTACCCTGATGTAAGGAGGAGGCTCTCTGGGGACCCTGATGTAAGGGGGGGCTCTCTGGGGACCCTGATGTAAGCGGGGGGCTCTCTGGGGATATATATACACCCACACGTATATTACTGTAGATACATGTGTATGCCCGCCCAAGCGTATGACTTTCTTTACTACGCTGCTATGGGCTCTAGCCCCAGATCTTTTGTAGACCTAGCAACGCCCCTGATAGATAGATAGATAGATAGATAGATAGATAGATAGATAGATAGATAGATAGATAGATAGATAGATAGATAGATAGATAGGGTATCTAGATACAAATAGATATAGATGGATAGATGGATATATGTCTAACCTGTGACATGCACACTCATTGGTGTAGCCAGCTCCTCCACTGTCTCGAACAGTTTCTTGTACCCTCCGGCGGGGTGTTCCACCCTACAAGACATCTCAGGTTATCTATGACATCGGGGTTACATTGGAATATTCTTAAAGCTTTAGCAATGTTAGAAAAATCATATACAGTCCACAAATAGTATTTCTAGGAGGGTTCTTTTGGCTAAGTTTCTATACAACACCAAAAACCCCAACGTGGCCGGCTTGTGTTGGCTACTAGAGCTATAGATGGGAATCCCTGAAGATTGTGACATGTGGTTTCTCTAGAGGTAAGCTCTTTTGATGGAGTGTTATGTGCTCAGTGGGAATTGCTAAGACTGCGGTGGGGTAACGTTTTTTGGTCCAGTGTTATGTACTCTGTACTATATGTTTAATATCTGATTGATCTATATAATGGCATTTGTAGCTTAAAATATAAGATCATATACTGGGAATGTAAAGGTTCTTACTGAAAAGAGCTGACGGTTGCTAGGTGATTATATGTACCCCAGTAACCCCTTTACATCCCAGTAACTTGTGACGGAACCATCCAGCACTCAGCTTGGGTGCCTCCGTCAAGATATAGCTTCCTCCAGTTTGGAACCAGGAACCAGGTATTATAGATGAATATTGCACCCAAGAATCTAGCCAACACTAGCTTAGGTGCTCTGGAGCTGGAACTTTATTGTAAACTCATACAGAATTTATATACCACACAGAAAGAGTTGATCATGTTTTGCAAACAGTCAGATAATTAACATAGTTAACCACTTGACAACTGGGCACTTAAACCCCCCTCCTGCCCAGACCAATTTTCAGCTTTCAGCGCTCTCACACTTTGAATGACAATTACTCAGTCATGTAATACTGTACCCAAATTAATTTGTTGTCCTTTTTTTTATATACAAATATGGTGGTATTTGATCACCTCTGTTTTTTTTATTTTTTGCGCTATAAATGAAAAAAGACCGAAAATTTAGAAAAAAAACACATTTTTCTTAGTTTCTGTGATAAAATTTTGCAAATTATTAATTTTTCTTCATAAATTTTGGCCACAATTTATACTGCTACATATCTTTGGTAAAAATAACCCAAATTAGTGGATATTATTTGGTCTTTGTGAAAGTTAGAGAGTCTACAAGCTGCGGTGAAAATCATAAAAAATTGATCACACCTGATGTACTGGTGGCCCATCTCATTTCTTGCGACCCGAACAAGTCAGGAAAGTAGAAATACCCCCAATTGACCCCTTTTTTGAAAGTAGACATTCCAAGGTATTAAGTAAGATGCATGGTGAGGTTTTTGATGTTGCCATTTTTTCCCACAATTCTTTTCAAAATGAAGATTTTTTTTTTCCCCCACAAAATTGTCGTAATTGGTTATTTCTCTCACATGACATGTGTATACCACAAATGACACCCCAAAATACATTCTGCTACTCCTCCTGAGCAGTGGCGGAATTACCGGGGTCGCAACAGTCGCAGTTGCGACGGGGCCCGGCATTCTGCCACTGTGGGGGGGGGGGGGGGCCCAGCAGGGTTGCTCTTCACATGGCTGAGCGTGTCTCTCATCTAACAGCAGAGAGACACCGGCATTGTTGGTTTTATTTCCCTCTCTCTCTCACGGCATGACAGGACACACAGCTGATCTCCCCCCTCCTCTCTCTGTGCTCCGCGGGCAGTCAAGTGTGAAGCTAAGGAGCTCACATTTCCCGCGGACTCGGAGCACACAGAGAGAGGAGGGGGGAGATCAGCTGTGTGCCCTGTCATGCCGTGAGAGAGAGAGGACACACGGAGAGCATGGAAATAAAACCAACAATGCCGGTGTCTCTCTGCTGTTAGATGAGAGACACACAGGCGTACAGCGGAGCGGACCGAAGCCGCCTCCCCCTCCTCTCTGGTTACGGAGGGGGAGGAGGAGTCCGAGG